>BQNB010012689.1:39660-78683 GCA_026074375.1 Tanacetum coccineum
TGTACTAAACAAAGTAATTGAGACGATCTCCTGCACAAGTGAAAGTAAACCGTTAGCCTTACTATGGGGACGAACCCCATGATTAGACTTTGGCATAAGAATAAATGGCATGTTGTCAGAAATATGTGTGTGTATTAGGAAAAATGAGAAAATTGTACCATTTGGAGTGTCAGATGATTCCTTTATAGGCGAGTCTAGTACTAGGGTTTCTTAGTATTTCACCTACAATTGTAGTGGCCGGAGTGGGACCCTTGTCGGGCGAGGGTCCGCGGTTATCGTGACTGCGGACGCAAATTACCTTCCGCGAACGTTAGTTGATCCGTAGATGGCCAACGGAAGCGGCCTATGACCAATCCGCGTTCGTCTTGTTGTATTCGGGTCGTGCCCAGTGTGGATCTAGGCTTAGTTCTGACCCGTTATGCTTATTATATATTTAGTTGGGTCGGGGCCCTAATGTGATGGTACGACCCAAGCCCAAAGACCTGTCGTACCCATTATACGTCATCACTCACCATCATCATCCACCACTTCCTCTCTCTCTCACCATCACCACCTCAAACTAGTATACACTGATGCAGATGACTATATTTTTATATTTTCACTTGGCTCCTCTTTGTATGGCCGGATCTTAAGAGTCAACAACCATCATGAGTGATGGAGCTTATATCCTGACACATACCATTGTTCACCAAAGATTCTTTCTTCTTACAAGACGAGTCTATCTTCAAATGATCTGTAGATTTTCATTTAATATTAGCAGCTTGTCAAATGCTACTACTTTAAAAAAGCCCATATTTGACTTTAAAGTCGGCTAAACTATATTCCAAGACTAGTGAAGAACTTAAGCCGACTAATTAACTACTACATTAAACTCATGCGAATATACAGTTGACTGAAATGCATGAAAATTCAATCGCCCATCTTAATTTATGTTCAAGAAATAATGGAGTTGACTTTCCTAAGTTAAAAAGAAAAAGACGTCAAGCTATAGAGTGACGAACCTTGTTGCAAATTCACAACTTTGTTTAAATAATCTGTAGAACTTTGACTAGACTTGTCCAAAGAAAAGATTATGCAAGCATTTTCATTCCATCATGTTACTGTAGATTCCCTTAGATCGACTGATGTTAATGTTGTCAATAATACAACAAATATATGTGTGCTTGTTGTGAGCAGAGAGTGAAGTAGTCGAGGTGGCGAGTAGTTGAGAGTGGAGGAGTCGAGGTGGCAAGCAGAAGGATTTGTGTAAGGTGGTGGGGCAGAGGGGGTAGTGGTTGGTGACTAACGGTAATGATGAGGTGGTGGTGATGAAATGGGTTTATTGAAGAAGATGATGATAAAGTATTAAAGTATAAGTTACAACTATTTAATGCTTATAATAATAAGGGTATATATGTAATTTTATTATAAAGTAAAAAGTAGATAGCCGTCAGTCGAGCACTTGTGGGTTGAGCAACCGTCAGTTGATCACTAATTTGTTAATAGGATAAAAATAAGCGAGGCGCCTATTAAGTTGAGCACTTGCCACGTGTCAAAAAATGTGTGAAGTAGTAGAGTTGAGTAATTGAGAATGTTTATTTTGGGAAGAATCCAAAAAAGTGACTACATAGTGGATAAAAAAACTTTTTTGGCTCAAATTCGTACTTAGCCCTTTTTAATACTTTCATTTAAATACTCAATTTGTACATCTCTCTCTCTCTCCCCCTCTCTCTCTCCCTCTCTCTCTCCCTCTCTCTCTCTCTCTCTCTCTCTCTCTCTCTCTCTCTCTCTCTTCTTATATCACGTTCTTCCTCTTCCAACTCAAACATTCTAAAACATTAGTTTTACACATCGACGAGCATTGAATTTCTCATCTTAATGGTAGTTTTTTAATATGTGTGTACGTGAGGATTTCTTAAAGATTCTTATATAGGGGTAGTTGCAGATTTCAGATGCATGTTTTCATTTGAATTAATTTTTCCGATTAGCTGGCCATGGAAATTACTCTTTAATGCCCCTAGATTTTTGCTTCTCTGGGCGGTCGCCAGCTCCCCCACCCCTGGGTCAACGGTGGCTCCTCCCCTGCCCATGGCTGCCTTATCCCTTCCCACCACTACAAGAAAAACAGCTTTTAGCGGCGAAACTTTTTCGGGACTATGGAAAATAGTCCCAACAAGTCCACTAGACGACAAAAACACAACTTTTGTGGCCCAAACTTTGACCAGTATTTATAGGGACTACATATGAGATCTTTAGGGACAACATGTAATCCCTAAACGTTTTCTACATGACAAAATAAAAGTCTCATAATTTTTTGAGTTTGACTATCACTTATCGGGACTACACGTTGTCCCTAAAAGTTTTATGACGAAAACAAAATAGTCAAGTCAAAAAAAAATTAGTCCCGATGGAGGGAATTTTGGCGCCTAAAGTTTTGCGGGACCACATGTAGTCCCTATAAGTTTAGAGACTAAAAAAATAATGAAAACTCAAAAAAAAAATTAAGTGTCAAACTTTAAGGGACTACATTTAGTCCCTAAAAATCCCTTTTTGCGGGACAATAAGTAGTCCCTATAAGTTTAATGACAAAAAAGAGTGAAAAATAAAAAAAATAGATGCCATACTTTAGGGGACTACATGTAGTCCCTAAAAAATTGGCATTAAAGTAAAAAATTTAGTCTCGATGGAGGGAATTTTTGGCGCCCAAATTTTACGGGACAACAAGTAGTCCCTATAAGTTTAGAGACTAAAAAAATAATGAAAACTCAAAAAAAAATTAGGTGTCAAAGTTTAGGGGACTACATTTAGTCCCTAAAAATCCCTTTTTACGGGACAATAAGTAGTCCCTATAAGTTTAATGACAAAAAAGAGTGAAAAATAAAAAAAAATTAGTTTGCCTATAGCATCTAGGGACTACATGTAGATTCCCTAAACAAATTGGCATTAAGTAAAAAATTTTAGTTCTCGATGGAAGGGAATTTTTTGCGGCCCCAAATTTAACGGGACAACAATTATTCCTGTAAGTATTAGATACTATTAAAAAAATGAAAACTAAAAAAAAAAAATTAGGTTGTCAAGAGTTTAGGGACTACATTTAGTCCCTAAAAATCCCTTTTTACGGGACAATAAGCAGTCCCTATAAGTTTAATGACAAAAAAAGTAATTCATAACTAATTAAAATGATTTAAATTACTTAGATTAAATATAACCTCACGCTTTTAGACCGAATCGATGTGAAACTGCAACATGTAATTCACTACAACAAAAAGGAGAACAGGTGACGGTATTTTCCCCGAGGTGATATCGTTATACATAAACACATTCATATCATAAAAGTTTAAACAAAGTCTTCACATACAATAAAAACACATACGAATTACATTGCAAATGACAAACTACTCCAAATCATACGAATTACATTGCACATGACAAACTACTCCAAATCAAGTTTTTCCATTTCATTGAGAACTTCGTGAAATAGTGCAGCCGAATTAACTGTATGTTGTTCCGGATGCATATGCATTTCCATTGTTGCCTTGAGTACACTTATCTTTCCACGCAAGTGCTTGCAGTTTGAGCACTCTCCATTTCTTGAAGATCCTAGAGAATAGTTTGTAGGTGTTGAAGGTCCTGAAGAATAGCTTGGAGGCGTTGAAGGTCCTGAAGAATAGCTTGGAGGTGTTTGAATGTCTTTTTTGCAAAGTATCTTGAGTCGATGAGCTCTAAGAACTCATCAATTCACAACGTCTGGTCTCTTTCCATAAAAAAAACCACCATCGCAAAATGTTTCGGAGGCCGTTAATAGTAAATAATCAATTCTTTAACACCTAACCATAATCAATTATATATTACCACAAATAAAAAACATGTGATTGTTCACCTTTGATTTTGGACATGCATAGTATAGTTTACCGTAACTCTCATGTTTATACGATTGTCTGAGAACTACATCTCCTTCTTCACACCTACACGCAAAAGCTTCATGTGGCACCATCTTCACCATCTTTTTGTGGTTGTAATGGTAAGAGTGTGTGATATGTTTGTGGTTGTGATAGTATCTGCTTTTATAAATATAAAATGAGTTTTTGGCGCAAGTTTTTGGCGGGAGTATTTAGCGGGAGTATTTGGCGGGAGTTTTTGGCAAGAGTTATTGGCGGGAGTTTTTGGCGGGAGTATTTGATGGGAGCATCTCAACTTATCTGTTAATGAACACACCTTAAAAATGTATAACCATAACATATCGTCTAATGTATAACCATAACATCTCGACATGTCAATGAACACACCTTAAAAATGTAGATAAATGCCAATGGTGTTGACATACACATTTTTATTCAAGACATAAGTCTTCACATAAACCATTTATTACAATGCATTCAATACAAATGCCCATGGTGCAAACATGAACACACCTTAAAAACGTAGATAAACACACATACACTTAATGTGTTGACACACCCTTAAAACTAGATAACAACATACAATTAATGTGTTGACATACACATTTTTATTCAAAGGGCACATTCCCCTTCAACTTTTCAATGAAAAGCATCTTCTCATCAGCCCTCTCCTCTACCTCCCTTTCCAGGGCCTGCAACCTTTGAACCATCTCCTCGTCTCTCTGTACTAGCTCTTGCAAGTACTCAATTGACCTGTCCTTGTTCACAACCTCCCAGGAGAATCTCAAGTCTTGAGTAAACAATTGATATTCTTCTATGGCAGCACGTAACTTCACACTCACATTATTGATCATGCGTGCCAGCCTAAGGTCAGCTTCCTTGGCCCTCCAGAAATACAAACTCAAAACATCTGACCAAGTAGTTACTGGCAAAGCTTTGCAACTCCATAATCCTTCACAATTCCACAATGTTTGTTTTATTTTGGTTTCACAGCATACGAATACATACTCACAACCCTAAAATACACAACATACCAATAAGAATACAAGTAGCTATACACCCTCTTTTGAAGCACTTACCCACCCTTTAAATATGAGCCACCCTTAAATATGTGCAAACAACTATTTACACAGTATAAAGATATAAAAATATCCAATTGTGTAACATGTCTTAAAATGCAGAAAAAACTATTTAGAATGCAGACAACTATTTACACAGTATGGATTTTGGTTTAGAATGCAGACAACTATTTTGAACGTCTATTTAGAATGCAGACAACTATTTACACAGTATGGATTTTGGTTTAGAATGCAGACAACTATTTTGAACGTCTATCGACACCTCCGTTGAACGTCTAATGCACAACGATAACATATTGACTCCTCCGTTGAACGTCTAATGTACAACGATAACATATCGACTCATCCGTTGAACGTCTAATGTACAAGGATAGCATATCGACTCATCCGTTGAACGTCTAATGTACAAGGATAACATATCGACTCATCCGTTGAACGTCTAATGCACAACGATAACATATCGACTCCTCCGTTGAACGTCTAATGTACAAGGATAGCATATCCACTCATCCGTTGAACGTCTAATGTACAAGGATAGCATATCGACTCATCCGTTGAACGTGGCAAGACTAGAGGCAAGACTAGCCATGGAGAAGAATCCTGATGACCACCCGTGTGAGTCAGCTGCAATACTTCATGAGCTTTTAAATGAAATGGAAAACCTTCGTGTGGAGTAGTAGTTAGTGTATTTGGTTGAATGTGCAGAATAAAAGAGAATGAGGGGGATGCCCACGTTTCTACGTTTTTCACCATTTTAGATGAGTAGTTTATGTTTTTTGTCATTATTTTTTAATAAGAGTTTCTTATGTTTATGGATATACAGAAATTGATTACATAAGTCTTCGCATATATGAAAATACAAATGCATAAACCATTTATTATAATGCATTCAATACACACCTTAAAAACATAGATAAACACACATACACTTAATGTGTTGACATACTGGTATGTGCTTAATTACACATACCTTTCTCCATTAAAAACGGACTAAAATGACCAAAAACAGACAAAAACTGCCAAATATATGTTTGTTTTGCTAATTGTATTGTGCAGGAACGGATAACTAAGAAAAGGACGAAAAACAAAGCCAAAACGACAGAACCGGACTCGGAATGGAAAAGACTGTGAAAGACAAAGCCAAATCGAAGCCGAAAAGTCAATCAAGTCAAAAAGTCAACAGAAAAGTCAACTGGTCAAAGCCCAAGTCAACCCCGAAGCCAAAAAGTCAACACATCAAGAAATATAAGTTTAAGGGTTGAAATTGCCAAACCCCTAAACTTATATTTATAAAAGAAAAGAGGAGAAAAGAAGACAAGGGGCCAAATTGCCAAATTGGCAAAGCTATACCACAAGGGCCATAGCTGCCAACTCTTTTAACTTGTATTACCCAAGGACGAGTAGTGCAACTATTGTTATAACTCTTGGGGACTGAATTTGCCAAGTCCCCAAAAGTTATAACAATACAAGGACCATGTATGCAATGAAAGACAACACCATGAAGGGCCATTTGTGCCAATTCCCACAAATCTTTCCCTGTTATCAGGACACTTTTTGTGTTTTTTGTTCCGTGATCCTAAAAGTTATCAATGAATAATGAAAGCATTACATTATGTCTGATTAGTCAATAATATATATATATATATAATATAAGCAAACACTCAACCAATTGCCTTTGACCAAGGCAAGAAGTCAAAATTCACTAAATAAGATATATATGTAACCGGAAGTATGATTCCCGGGTCGTTAAGTCCCAACGAGGCTTGAATGGAAAATCGAATGACGGATTGATGATTGATGTTTGAATATGACAAGGTTATGATTGGTTTTCTATTTCTACAAGTTAAATATGCAAAAACGATTAAATAAAACCTAAAAACGAAAGCTAAATAACTTAAAACCTAAAACGGGCACGAAAAACGAGGATCAAAAACCTAAATTTTGCAATTTTAACCCTAGAACAATTTTTAAACTAAAATTAGATTCTACTTGACTAAAAACGAAGTTTAAAAAAAACTAGACTAAAAACGGAGTTCGTTTGGACCAAAAACGAGTCAAGACAAGAACGGGAACGAATCCCGTTCTTTAAAAAGTGAAATTTTGTAAAAATGACCCTACAAGAAAACAACTATTTTTCCTAGAAACTATATGACAAAAGAAAATTTTTAAAAAAAAGTTTATATTTTTCTGATAATTATTTTATTTTTTATGAATTTTTTAAACTTTTAATGAAAATAAATTATAAAAAATACTAAACGTGTATAAAAAAATCTGGAAAAATCACATAAAATAGCTTAAAGTATGACAATCCTAAGAAAATTAAGAAAAACCCCACAGCTTATTGGATAAGCTGCGAAATAAGCCCTAACAGCTTATAAGGCTTAATGGCCAAAAAGCCCTTATATATTAAATCCAACAAACCACTACCGGATGAGCTATTGTAGCACAGCGGTAGTGGTGTTGGGTTTATAAGGGTTGAGGGCTTTGAGGTCCCGGGTTCGAGTCTTGCTCACCCGGGGCTTTGGCCTTCCCCTTTATTTTTTTTTCAGGGACTACATGTTGTCCTTACAAGTCAATACGTAGTCCCGATAACTTTCGCTCTAAAAATTTCACCAAAAGTCAAACACCCCGCCCTAATTGTTTGGTACACCAAATTTTCACTTAACCAAATTTCAGTACAATTTCACTTTAACAAATTTCAGTACACCAAAGTACACAAACACCAAAACAGTGATTTCACCACCACCTCGGTTTGGAGAACGACCAAGACAGTGATTTCACCACCACCACCTCGGTTTAGAGAACGACCACCACCACTTTTTCATATATCGCTCACCACGACCACCACTCAGTTATTGTAAGTTGGGTTTTGGTTTATGTTTCTGTTAATTAGCATTATGATAATTAGCTTATGATAATTAATAAACATCTAATAAATTAATAAATTCAGTAAATTGAAAAGTGTAAATTAATTGCATTATGATAATTAGCTTATGTTCCTGTTAATTAGCTTATGTTTGAAAAGTTAATTGTGTTTTGGTTAGTGTCTGAAAAGTGAATGAATGTGTTTGTATGAAAGTCTGGTTTTGTTCTTGTGTAAATGAATGTGTTTGTAAATGAATTGCATTATAATAATTAGCTTATGTTTGTAAATGATAATTAGCTTATGTTTCTGATTAGCTTATGTTTGTAAATTAGCTTATGTTTCTAATTAGCTTATGTTTGTAAATGAATGTGTTTGTAAATTATCGCACGTTTTTTGCTTTCCTCTTAGTGGCGAAAGGTCTTCACCACAGAACCTCTCATTGTCACCACTACAATCACTAGCACACCCGAGAAGTCATGTCGATTGATAAGAATTAGACTAGGCATGCTTTAAACCGTAATTCTCCTGAGTTTAAACGTGGTCTTAACGATTTCTACGAGAGGTGTAATGTACACATAAATGACCGAGGTTTATGTTTTTGTCCACGTCGGTTGTGTGGGAACCGGGACAAGCTTACACCTCTTACTATTAAGCATCAAATACATAATAACGGGTTTAGCAGGGGTTATCCTACTTGGGTACATCACGGTGAACCGAGTATTATTCCTCCGCCAATAGTAGATGACAAAAATGACATGATCAATGTCCTCAACGATGTTCGTAGGGAGAACAATTACATACAACCAGAACCCAACACAGATACACACACTGAACACAACACTGAACACAACACCGAACACAACACTGAACACAACACCGAACACAACACTGAACATAACACAGATACGGCATCGACAAGTAATGAACCACCAGAAGTTGCGGGTCCTACAAAAGACGACATGGAAGGGTTGTTTGAAATGGCAAATGAAGAGATATTCCCAGCTTGTACTTGGATGTCTTCACTAGACTTTTTGGCAAAGTTTGCACATCTCAAGGTCTTGCATAAATGGACTGATACTTCATTCGACGACAATATGGAATTTCTCCTAAAAGCTTTCCCGACAGGAGCCAAAATCCCTAAGACATACTATGAAGCTAAAAAGTCAATGAAAAAAGTTGGGTTGGGATACGAATCGATCGATGCTTGTATTAACGATTGTTGTTTGTTTTGGGGGAAGAAAAACAAAGATGAGCAAATTTGTCCAACTTGCAAAGCTAGTAGATGGAAAAATAAAGACACCACGGGAAAGAAAGTTCCTAACAAGGTGTTACGTTACTTCCCATTGATTCCTAGACTAAAGCGTATGTACAGATCCTTACACACTGTAAAGCATATGACAGAAATGACATGATCAATGTCCTCAACGATGTTTGTTTTGGTGAGGCATGGAAAGAGTTTGATAAGAACAACCCAGAATTTGCCAAAGAACATAGAAACGTTCGACTAGGGTTGGCTGTTGACGGTTTCAATCTGTTTGGAAACTTAAGTCAGTCTTACAGTATGTGGCCAGTAATATTGACAACATACAATACTCCTCCATGGATATGTATGAAAGAGTCTTCATTCTTGGCCCTAAATCACCTGGTAAGGGCATGGATGTTTACTTGCAACCTTTGGTTAAAGAGTTGAAGACTTTATGGAAGAAGGCAGGAGTCAAGACGTTAGACGTTGCTACAAACACTGAGTTCTCAATGAGAGCAATGCTTTTATAGACCATTAGTGATTTTCCCGCCCGTAGTAGTTTATCTGGTTGGAGTGGTCAAGGCTACTTAGCCTGCCCTACATGTAATGATGATACTCCATCTACTCGTGTGAATGGGAAAACCACGTATGTTGGTCATAGAAGATTCATACCCATGAAACATCATTGGAGGAATGACAAGACCTTCAATGGTAAGAGCGATAATAGACCAAAACATAAAAAACTCACTAGTGCTAGAATCATACAATAACTTGCTGATTTACCGTCACGTATTCCGGGTAAACATCCGAGTTATGGGGGTGTGAAGAGACCACGTGACCCCATCGTAGAAAGGAATTGGAGTAAACGATCCATTTTCTATAAGCTTCCTTATTGGTCAAGTCTTCCTCTAAAATACAACTTGGATGTCATGCATATCGAAAAAAATGTACTCGAGAGTATCTTGGGTACACTGTTGATGAATGACAAGTCCAAGGACACGAACAAGGCAAGGCAAGACTTAAAACAGTTGAATATCTGACCGGAGTTGTGGCTCAGCAAGATAGGCAACGAGAAGTTCATAAAGCCTCACCCGGTGTACTCTTTTACACCTAAAAAGAGACGAAAATTTTGTGAATTCATAAAAGGTGTTAAACTACCTGATGGATTTGGATCAAACTTTAAGCCAAAAGTAACCGATAATGATAACAATATAATAGGCATGAAGTCTCATGATTGCCATTTAATGATGCAACGGTTGCTTCCGGCTGGAGCTCAAGCATACTTGGACTCGAGTATTGCAACACCAATAATTGAGCTCTGCTCGTTCTTTAAGCAGATTTGTGCTCGAAGTATAATAGAGTCGGACATGTTGATAGCCGAAGACCAATTGGTCAATATATTGTGCAATTTCGAGCGAATATATCCTCCAGCCTTTTTTGACATAATGATTCATTTGGTCATACATTTACCCGCAGAGGCTATTCTAGGTGGGCCTGTGTACATGAGGTGGATGTATCCATTTGAACGATATATGAAAAAGTTAAAAAATTATGTTCGAAATAAAGCTAGGCCTGAAGGTTGTATAGCGGAGGGGTATATTGCGGAAGAGGCGTTAACATTCTGTTCACATTATCTTCGAAATGTTCCAACAAAATTTAATCGTCCAGACAGAAATGATGACGGTCCACCTCCAACATCCGAGTTGCAAGTTTTCCGATCAGCTTGTACTCCAAAAAGTGCGGGTGTAGGAAAAAAGTTGGATCACGAAGTTAAAAAGAAGCTTGTATGGTATGTCCTCGACAACAGTCCTGAAATCGACCAATACAAGACGTACGCTCTTTTCATATTAACACTCTTTTATGTAAATTACATATTTCATGATTATACTAATATCATGAATATGAACATGTACAGAGAATGCTGTCTTGCCATGCCCGAGAATGATTTACCAACAAAATTTTCTCCATGGTTTCGCGACAAGGTAAACTGTATATGTAGTTTACAAAAAGACTTTTCTCGTTTGCGTTACCTTTTTTTTAATGCAGACTTTATTTTTGTCTTTCATAGATCTCTACTCTATATACCAAGAATCCATCTGAGTGTAGTCTTGAACTATTCGCTTTGGCAAGTGAACCGAAAGATCATGCAACTTATTACACCTCTTGTATAGTTAACGGTGTGAAGTTCGTGGTTCGCAGCCGCGATGAACGCCTAATAACTCAAAACAGTGGAGTTTCAACGCCAGGGGAGAATGGATCTATGTTTTATGGTCTGTTAGAAGAAATTGTGGAGCTTAATTATTTGACTCATCAAAAAGTTGTCTTATTCCGATGTAAATGGTTTAAAACCAATAACACTCGCAGCACCTCACTTTGTGTTACTAAAAATAACATAACTAGTATATCTACGCGAGATGAGTGGTGGAAGGAAAACCAATACATTCTTGCTACACAAGCAAGACAGGTCTTTTACCTTGAAGACCCTTCTAGATCACATCATTGGAAGGTTGTCCAAGAGGTCAATCATCGAAAGATTTGGGATAAGGACGTCATTGTGGATGCAGATGTTGTTCATGACAGCAACTCATCTGATGTTGCATTGACAGCTAATTTAGAAGATTTGGAATATACTCGGTTGAGTGGAGCCGGTCCATCAACGGAAGTTAGTTTTATTCCTACTTCTCGCGTCAATGATGATGACTTTATTGATGATGATGTTGAATATGACGCTGTTCATGTTCTTAGTAGTGATTCTGAGGACGAGGATTCAGATTGATATGAAATTTGAGTTGTTTTTACAATTATGTTTAGTGGTTCGAATTGCTTATTTAATATGTTCGGGTACTTGTATTTTCTATTTGTGAACTTTAATTTATATATAATTGTTATCAAATTGTTACAATTATGTCCCGATTGTGAACTTTAAGAGTGTTTGTAATTGCCTGGTTTAAGAGTCTGCAAGTCTGATCACATTGGCTGGTTTAAAACTTTGTTTGTCCAGACGATGGCAATGGTTGTTAGAGAGGATGGTCCCCCAGACGATGACACATGGGAGCCTCGCCCCATCAAAAAGAGTAAGTAATTACAGAATATTGTACTTGAATTTGTAATTTAACTTTATTCGCTTGAATACTTGTATTGTTAATTTGTGCATTTGAATTTTCATTTCTAGACGCTAAGGGAAGAAAGAAAGGCTCTGACGCTGCGCTCATAAGAAAATTCGAGCTTGGTGAGAAGAAAAGGCTATCCATCAAATTTGACCTTCATGAACTAAGGACTGCTAAACCCATTGGGCCTAATCGTCGACATTTCACGGGCTTGATTGGGAACGAGATTGAACGATCAGTTCCATTCTGCTACGAATCGTGGGATTTGGTACCTGATAAGCACAAGGGAACTATATGGCCTGCTATCAATGTAGTCCTTTATTCTTAAATCTACTCGATCTGTTAAATTTATAAGCATTATTCATTCTATGACTTAATTTTTTGAATTGCAGACGTACTTTGATATGAAGGAACATTTGTCGGGCCCAAATGCTAAACAAGTTGAGAAAGGCATGGAACTTCAGTTTAAAGGCCAATACAGAAACAGGAAAAACAAGTTTAAGGATGAAATGTTTGTGAGCCGTGGTGGGTACGAGAATCCGGTGAAGATGCGAAACTTTCCTCCGCCGGGCAAGTCTCTGAGCGAATGGCACGAGTTATGTGATCATTTCACTTCTGAAAAGCATTTGGCCCATTCTGCAAAGAACAAGGCTAACAGGGCGAAGCTGCCTCAGTGTTCCACTCAAGGGAGTAAATCATACGCCGCTAGCAGACACGAGGAGGTAAGTTGTGATTAATATATGTTTGATTTTATATTGTTTAATATATTTCATTATTATTATTATATCCTAATTTAACTTGTTTTCAGTGGGAGACCAATGGTGTATTTCCTGACCTTATCGAGCTCTACAAGAAAACTCATCAGAAGGAGGGAAAGTGGGCCAAAGATGTTTTTGAAGCCAGATATGTAAGTAATTCATTCTAAGTTTTAGCCAAAATATGCAAGTTTGTATTAGTTCTGGTAGTTGGAGACCAATGGTGTATTTAGTTCTGGTAGTCAAGGATAGTATTAGTTCTGGTAGTCAAGGATAATATTAGTTCTTGTCTGTGGTGTATTTCTTTAAGTTTGTATCCCCCCCCCCATTTTAGTAAATCAAGGATTACACTAAAATGGGGGGGATTTGTTGGTGATTTTAGTGTCATCAATGGCCATTTAGGTAATGACGATTTACTAGAGACTAATGAGATTTCATACTTAGCTTGGATACGAGTTAGGGAAGTGTGGAGTACACACTCGTTGAGTTAATATGTTATCGACCTAGACAAAATGCAGAGATCAAGGGGCAGTACTAAGTATTTAGTAATCTTGGTTTACTACTGGCAGTACTAAGTTGATATAGCAGTACTAAGTTGGTTTATAACGGGCAGTACTAAGTTTTTTCCACTAGCAGTACTAAGTAGTTAGTACTGCTAGCACTAAATAGTTAGTACTGCTAGCCGTGTAGCAGTACTAAGTAGTTAGTACTGCTAGCACTAAGTAGTTAGTACTGTTAGCCGTGTAACTGTTGAAAAACAGTTGTGAAAGTTGGTTTTAACTGCTTAACTGTCATCTAGAATCTGTTTTATAAACAGATTCATTAGTCTCATTAAATAGAACGAAAATATATATACAATTCCTTCATTGTTCTTGATTTATGATTCTTGTGCCTAGAACATAAATTGCTATACTCCTTATATTATCCCGATAGAGATTTCGTGCAACCCAGGCATTGATAAGGGTCGAAATACTTTATACGGAAAGTGAACTTTTATACGATATAAGCGAGTTATCCACGATTATCACACACACCCTAATTTTTTTTAACAAACGGTAGTCAAAGTTAGTTAGCTAGTACTGCTAGTTCTATGCAATCTTTAAGTTTGAATCAGTTCTGGTAGTAAAAAAAAATTCCCCGAAACAATCTTTAAGTTTGTTTTCAGTTCTCGTAGTCAAATAAGTAGATATTGCTAGTTCTAGTATAGTCAGCAGGGACTAGCATGTATTACACATCACACATTTCAATTAAAAAAAATTCCTATCTTATCTTTATTTACACATGTCAAATACTATAAAAAATTCCTATCTTATCTTATCTATATTTACACATTTCAAAATTCTATGTATATTATCTGTATATAAAAACATACATCTATCTTAAACTTTCAATCACATCTTGTTAATGTTTATAGCTTGAAAGCTTTTCCAAAGAAGGAGTGGTGGTTATTTTGATTTAAATTTTTGAATCTAGGATAACTGTCAGGGGGAAACATAAACTTTCCCCGAAACAAACATGATGTGCATTGTAATAAAATTTAATTCACTATGACATCTTATTGGTTCTCGGACGAAGTCTTGTGTATTTGAAATTTGTTTATTAGATTCAATGTTTCAAAATAAACCATCTCTTCTTTTTTGGGAAAGTTTTCATTCTATAAACTGTAACATTCTTCTAAAAGGTTTAGTCCAAGTTTGTTCTATGTATTACTGCCATGTTTTCATTGCAAAAATTGCTGCAACACACAAAACACCTTTGGTTTACCAAGGACTTTGTTCTAAATGCTATTATGTAAAGGAGTTCTTTTGGATCCCTGTTTTAATGAGCAGCTTAAATATGTCAGGTAGTTTGTAAAGGGGTTTGTTTGGATCCTGGTTTACAATGCGCAACCTTAAATATGTCATGCTAGTTTTGGGTGGGGTGTTGTATCGGGTTTAATGCGCAACTTAAATTTATGGCTCTTTTTCCGTCTGTTATTGTACTGCATAACGATTCTTTAGAGGCATTTTGTAACTTTAATTTCCTTATTTGTGACTACAGATCAAGATGATAAGTGAGTGCGAGTCAAGAGGGTTTAGAGGAGAGGATGACAGATGATGAAATTATGGACAATGTCTTGGATCAAGCCGAGCTTTTAAACCTGAACGAGGGTAGGAAATCTGCCGAGGAGGTACTTCACTTCTTCTGTATGCAACTACCCCTCTTCCCGAACCATGGTATCCAATTCTCATTAAGGAGGTTTGTGGGGCGCATAACAGCAATTGTAAAGATTGGCATTGCACATTAGCGATTAAAAATATTAAGCTGACGATTACCTGCTCATCTCGACCCCAACACCCTTTTGGAAGATGATGCCGAGCCTAGAGATGCTGCCGATGTTCTTGAAGATGCTGCCGAGCCCGGAGAAGAGTAGGTGCCAATGGTCAGGTTGTTGTACATGCTTAGTTAAATATTTTGTTGACATTGTTGTTTGTTGTGGAACTAGTACTTGAACAATTGTCTCTGCTCACCACTCGCTAACCTCCCGGTTTTCGTTTTATGTATGATTTGTTTAATATACCTAGGAAAAACGCTTAAAAAGGCTATGAATGGTTTTAGTATATCTACTGCTTTTAGGGACATTGCTGTCCCTAAAATACTTTAGAAATATGTTTTCTGGGCCACTAGGACTCATGTATAGCCCCTAAAAGTGAGTCCCTAAAGGTTTTGTTGAAACCATCTTGGGACTGATGTTGTCCCTAAAAAAACTTCATTTAGAATAATGTTGTCAGGACCTCTAGGGACTGTTGTTATGTCTCTAAAAGTTTGTCCCTAAAGGTTTTGTGGAAAAACATCGTTGGGACTAGATGGAGTCCTTATAAGATATGTCCCTAAAGAGGATTGGTAAATTAATTGTTGCGGCCACCCAAATTTATGTAGTCCCTACAAGGCTTGTCCTAAGGTTTGCCAAAATATGTTGGGACAAGAGGTTATCCCTAAAAGTGTGTCCCTAAAGGTTTTTGTTAAATTTATTGGGTCAAAATGTAGTCCCGAAAACGTGTACCTAAAGGTTTTGTCAAAAATTGTTAGGACAAAATGTTTGTCCCTATAATCTATGACCGCCTAATGTGTTTTATGGTCCGAGTTTTAAGGGACAAAATGTAGTCCCAAAAGCTTTTGTCACAACAAAAACAATCGACGTGGCCGGTCAACGCGCAGTCCTTACAAACAAGAAATGTAGTCCCGACAACTTATAGGGACGGAGCAGCTGGGATTACGCTAACAGGGACGGCATGTAGTCCCGATAAGTCTTTCGGGACAAAAAACGGGCTTTTTCGGGACTACATATAGTCCCGAAAGCCCTTTTTTGGTGTAGTGCACGCCCTCGCCCTCCATGCCTCCCAAAACTTCCCTAAGGAATGAGAATATATTTGGTCAATGTGTTGACGTCGATGCAGATACCAAGATGACCGGTCTTACAACACCCCGCAAATAACCACCATAGAAGACATTATTTTGGATTTCCATAAAAACTCAGACATGGCGGTCATATGATTCTAAGGTTGGTATCTTACATATTTACGTACAGGCTTGACCCATTAACGTATAAATGTGTTGATTTGGGTTGTGTTTAATCTCTAAAGGAGTAACGGGTCAAATTGTTTCATTTAAAGGATTTAGCTAAGAAACACAACGGGTCAAACGCGCTAAGGGTCATCGAAAGTGTCCAATTTATTAAAATGTCCTAGGTCTCTTTACTATAATAAGTTAGAATGTTATGTAATAACCTAGTTTTTGTAATTATAATAAACACACTTGTGCGGGTCACCCTGATGCAGCCCATTTTGACCTTTAAATCTCTAGAGGAGTAACGGGTCAAATTGGTTAATTTAAAGGATTTAGCTAAGAAACACAACGGGTCAAACGTGCTAAGGGTCATCGGAAGTGTCCAATTTATTAAAATGTCCTAGGTCTCTTTACTATAATAAGTTAGAATGTTATGTAATAACCTAGTTTTTGTAATTATAATAAACACACTTGTGCGGGTCACCCTAATGCAGCCCATTTTGACCCATTATCCAACCCGTCTATTTTGCCTCCTCTACATATATTTTTCTTATCTTGTTATTGGTGATATTGAAGTTAGTTCATTTGTGTTTCTCATTGTTCAAATTCTAGATACTTCAATGTGATTGGTTCTAATCCAGAGTTACGTGAACATGGAACAATATCGGGTGCATGCTTTGATGCAGCCTGCAGAATCACGGACGGTCTCAAAGTAAATGGTCTCATTTGGTATTTGATGTTGTCCAATAAACTTGTTGCATTGTACTGTGGTATAAATTGACAAAAGGGCTAAAATTTTTATTAGCAACAAGGGTTGAACCCAAAACCCTGTGTTTCAAATACACAATTAGTATCAGTTAAGGCAGAGACTACTCCATGTTATGCCTTGTAAAGACTCATAGAAAAAGCATGAAAGGACTTTGAAAAATAAAAATTAAAAATGGGCCTTGAAGGCTTAACCAACTGATTCTCCACACACAGCCAAAAGTAGGTTTTAATTTTAATGCAGGCCTTCTAGAATTAGCCACCTAGCTACAATATAATGACAGTCTAAAATAACATTATAGAAACAGATTGATAACTAATAAAAAGCCTCCAAACCCTTCCTCTTACGGATTTGTCTCACAAGATTGCCTGCCACAGACGATTGATCAAATGGGTCTGCTTCAATTATGTCCCAGTGATCAAATAAACACTGCAATAAAGCTTGACCTTTGGTCTTAGCTCCCAAATCTTCTAAAAAACCAATCGACTTCCTCATAGCAATGTACCCTCTGAGTTTGTGGTATGGATGACCAGGTATATATGTCTCCTCATACACGTGTCCATCCCTTTCATTTATAACATTGCACACACCTCCAAGTTCGGTTTCAGGTACTAAGATTTTGAAAATATACTTTGGCTCGAGAAGCCGTGGATGGGCGGTACGCTGGGAATCACCAATGGCTTTATTCAAAATTTGAACATCATAATCACAACGATCGGCATCTTCGAGTAAATTATAGCATATGCCCCTCACTGGTTCTTCGGCCAAACAGCCTCTCTTTGACGCCTCTTGGAACCAGGCTACTATAGAACTGTTGATTGTATCCAAGCACTTGCCTCATCCCTTTTGAACTAGCAAGTTTGGACCAGTCCTGGAAGGACCAGAACACTAGACATTCGTGGCAAGCCCCCGGTCCCATTCAAATTCTGATTCCAGAATGTCTGCAATGTCATTGCCATCCGTGAAATTGACTTCACCATCATTGATTGCTTCAGCGAGGCCATCTTCCAAGGGTCTCGCCTCCATACAGAACAGGTTTTGCCCGTTAGTCATTCTGCGGGATGATTCCTCAAAGACTGATTTTTTAAGGACGGTTTCATGGTAAGACACGAATAGTTCTGAAAATTTGATTTCAACACCACCCATCAAGTCTTCCAAATAATTCTTAGAGATCTGGAGATGAAACTCTCCATTACCAGCAACAAAGAATTTAGTGTTATCTTGCGTATAAGCAACTGACGGGTCAAATATAAGAAGACGTTTCAGACTCTCACTAAGATTGTGAAGATCCTCGCAATTAACAGTAACTTGGACAAAAAGAAAAGGTAAGACAGAAAACTTCATATCACAGATCCGGTGAGCAACCAGTCCTTCCATCTCCGTTGGTATGGTTGCATTATTGGTTACCCACAGATCCAAACCGAAAAGCGCAACTGTGTTACCGCATGGAACACTTCCCATTGTTACCTGTTTCTTTCTCATCAAGATGGCGGTTCTTTGCACAATCTTGGTATCATTTACGTCGTCAGGTCCCATGATTGTCACGGTCGAGCCACTTCTAACCGTTCCGGAAAACACACGCCCAAAGGCAAAAAAATCACCTTTGACATGTGCGGGCATCATTTTACAAACATAAAGCAAAAGAGGAGCATGAGAATTACAGGATTCCACGCCATTAGCATATGGATCGTCTATGGGACCCTGGTACAAGTTTGCAACTCGGTCTACTTGTGCTTTGTAAGGGGAAGGTAAGTGTAAAATAGACATTTCAAGCAACGCAGTAGCAGCCGGAAGCCAATTCTGCATTACACATTTCATAAGTTTTTCACCAGTGAACTCTTTTTCTTCGTCCTTCAACTCCACTTTATACTTTTTCAACAAGGGCCATAATGAGTCTTTCTGATTATTCAGACATGCCTTCATTATGCTCTTAATCGGAAGATAACAAAACTGAACAAACCCACGTGCGCAAGAAGCAGCTCCCGTATAATAATTAGTCCATTTTCTTTTTTTACGGTCATAATAATTATCACCCCAAAGGCGATTCCTCAGCTTTAGTTCATTGTACCCATACATTTCTGAAAAGGTTGTCAGGGTAAAAGCCCAACCATATAATACTGATGAGAAGGCTACGGTACCTTCAACAGGGGAAACCATGGCATCACGAAGAACGGCGTTAGTGTCATCTACGACCCCTTTTAACATCATATAAACATCTTCATCATTGTCAACGTCAAGTTCAAGGAGACATTTGTTCATCTTGTTGACAGTCAATAATACAGGGCGTAAGTTTTCACACAATCTCTGACGAAGTACTGTTTCTGTCTGTACACAAACACCTTCTATACGCAGGGCAGCAGATGATTTGACTATAATATGACCGGTTTAACCGGTTATCTCCAAATGATTTCAAATTTTTTACTTCACATTCTCCCCCACGTTTGCCAGCTGCCTCATTCATCTCATAGTGAACATATTGACCACTTAATTTGGTGGTAACGACACGTTCTGCTTCACGGTGATCTGTATCAGGCATTCCTGTGTCACTAGTAACATCGTCTGGTGCAATAAGACCAGCGGCAGCCACAAGATAGTACGTCAAAGTAGACTTTCCTGTTATTAACGGAAAAGATAGCAATTAGAACTAGCAAGTGATAAACAGTTGATGTAAGAAGACAACAAATATATGAACCAAGAATGTAATTGGGACAGATAAGGCATTCTTGTTAATTCAAGATATGTCACATAAATTCAATTACAAATTATAGAAAAAACCGATTTAGAGAGTATATTGAATTTTAATGTAACATGACAGAATGGGAAAAAATAAATCCCTATTGCGTACCGTGACCAAAGTGACCAATAACAGACACGTTACGAATGTTATGCGGGTCACCCATCATCCTTTCAAGATCCTCCGCTGATAACTTCACCTATCAGTACAGAAAATAATTGAAATAAGATACAAGCATAGAACATACAAAAACAAATTATATAAAGAAATCTGAAGCATTTCGTTTATGTTATACATATAATTTCAAAGATGGAAATTTTATACATAAAAATTCCAAACCGAGTAATCCCTGATTGATCCCCACCTAATCGATTAATGGCTAGGCAGTACCCGACTAGCGCTTAGCGATATTCACAACCTTGATTTTACTCAAAGTTACTATCTTGTTGGGTGACATCAAGTCGATAAATAACTATATCGACAAATACCATGATAGGTTATTTTTATTTGTACTTGTATATGATCTTATTATGTCGGTTTTATTTATGAATAGTATTCGATGTATCTATATAATGGGATATTGCAAAATGAATTTCACCATGAGATGTAACAACCCCTACAAGAAAACACTAGATGCCTTGATGGCTGCTTTTTATTTCAAGATTTTAGTATATATACTCACGCATATATGTATTCCTCACAATTCCAAATAGACAGATCAACCATATATTGAAACAACTTAGATTAAAATTTGAATTCCGAAAATTGATAGCTTACCTGGGGACCCGCAACAAGCCCAGAAAGTGAAGTGGTAGGCGAAACCTGTTGTGGCTGCTGCTGCTGCTGCTGTATCGGCAATTGTTGACACGGTGGTATCGGCAATTGCATATAAGAACTGTCATACAACAGCAAACATTAAATTTCCTTGGATGTAATTTCTAATATATCAGATAAGAAAATTATGCAAAACAGACGAGTGCAGATTGACTCCTTTTCATTTATCTGGTTTTATATTATAAGTAGAAAATTACTCCAGACTAGTAGTGACCACATTGTCCGTATTGAGATTATAATCCTGTAACACGAAAAACGAAGTAAGATGCACGAACTAGAGAAAAAATGCATAGTTCATTTGCATTAATAAACACACAACAAGTATACTTGATTAAAAAAAACAACTTACATCTGTATCAGCCATCGCATTCTGCTGATCCCATGAGTGTCTATCGTGCATTTCTTTGAAATCGCTATCCACGAACACTGTATTACCATTGACCTGGAAGCACATTATGCATTAACCAGTTTAGATTAATAATAAAATGCAAAACGCCTAAATAGTTGATGGAATTATACATTCATAACAATTTATAATTATAACATCAAAGTATAAATATAGCGGAAGCAATTAGGATCAATTAACATGCAAAAATAATTAACCAAGATTAGGGTTACATACCTTTTGATTCTAGCAAGAACAAGAATCAATAAACTCCAAGAACAATCTAAAGGAAGATTGAATCACCGTCTTGTACACACGCTATTACCAAGTTAACCAAGAACTAGCTCGTTAATTACGTAAACCTTGAACAAGAAATCAATTCGGATAGTATAACTAATACTATTCAGCCGAATGTCATAGAACAAAGAGAATAGATTTTGTTTGCTTTTTCCCAAGTATATCACAGTATTGAGCAAAAAAATGAGCAAAACATACCCCTGTACAGTCAACGGGCTCGTCAAGACATCTGGAATCAGTTCCCCTAGATGGGAATACAAGGCACGTCAAGGAGTATTTATTAAACAAAAATTCTGAACAGCTTTGTTCTATATATCTTAATAAATTTATACCTTGTCTGACATCATCACCGGTACAACCCTTGTTCAATTTTTCTGACGTGACAGCCTCACCTTCATTTCTTAATGTGCTTGTTTCCCGTATGCATTTCTCTCCAGAAACCAGTTCATTCGCATCAGCAGTTGAAGGTGAAGAATCATCAGGTTCAGCAATGGTTTGTGGCAAGTCTTTTAAAGACTTTAGAGTAGCAAGTTCTATCGCCAACTCGTCATAGGACTTTGAGCCAATTGCTTTGAAAGTATCCGAATCCTGACACATATGCACAAACAAGTTAAATATCTCACCAAACTACATCAAATAACACACCATTAAGAGACTAAAAGTACTCTCGGTTGATGTTGAACATGTTCCTATTCAATATATAAAATTACAAGGCTACAAGATCATACCTGTGGATCAACGATCGAACCATGATACAGTGGAATCTTTAGTAGACGAAATATATCACATTCCTCGGGAACAATATCATCGATGCTGCAAATGCTCAAATAATTGTATATTGTTAATTTGGAGAAGACGCAAATTCAGCAACAACAAAAAAATACCTAAGGCACCTGACCCATACATAAATCACATATATATGTATCTGTTTACATAGAGAGATGAACAAGAAACAACAAAAATATACACCTATTAAATCCGATGTTCACGGTAATGGGAGTTGCAAGATGAAGTAAATCACTTGCAGTAAATGGATTTATTCGTTGATCTTCATTCTGCAACTATACAAAAAGAATATAAAATAAATTAAAACAAACAGTCAAATTATATGCTTTCTTTTCAATGCTTTCTTTTCTACTTGTTTCGAACAAACTAGATGCTTAACAAGAATAGAAGTGCAATTACCTCTTTGTTTAAACAGTTCGCCACGAGTGAAAGCAGTTTCTCCTGCGACACTTGTGACACATCCTTTACACCCATTTCCAAACCTAATTTGTCTTGCAACGAGAGAATGTTACCTATTATTGCAAAATTGGATGGTCAGAATGCAGATTTTGTCGTTAAGTATCCACCAGGTTAGCAAAAAACACAAAAGATAAATCAAATCATCAATCATGTAATCCTTAATTATTGATCAAAACAAATTAACTACTCCCCCCATCCTCCATTATATATGCTTATCTACCTATACTATAAGCAAAAGCCTTGAAATTACTGTGTAGGCTTAAAAAGAAGACACGTCATAACTAAATAGTTTGATACTGTTCTTTTGGTTTTTTTTATACCACTGCTTAGCAATCAAAAGTCAAAACACACAACTACACTCCTACACTCTCTCCTTTCTCTCCACAAATCAGGAAAAAATATATCTTTTGCCGGTGACCGGAATATGCACGACTTTAGTTATGTCCCTAACACTTACCTCTTGATCTAACCACTTTAGTCACTGTTTTGGTTTCTCCAGAAACATTTCAAGAAATTGTGCGTTATGCGGTTATGCCTTGTTGTTTCTTTGAGATTTCTTGTTTTTTTATGTATTTTTTCCAAATATTTCATTTTTATTATGATAGTTGGTATGTGAGAGACTCTGTGGATGATTATATGAAGGAGATGATAAATGAAGGTACAACGCTTCTCTTAAAACCTTTCTATGACTAATTTTATTTTTAAGGATCTTTTTTTTTTGTGGCTTTGTGCTATTTGGTTTTCTATGGTGTTTGCATTTATTTATATGCATTTTTACACTTGAGGAGAGTGATGCATTGTATCAAGGATGAAAAGTAATAAAAAAATGTTAAAATGTATGTTTCAAGTTTCCTTTTTGTCCAGATCACTCACATACATGTCTTTTGTCCACCTAATTGTCTATTACATTCATTGACGTATTTTCACATTTATACTATAGAAAATTACTAACACTAATTAACAAATCGTATAGTTAATATTGTGTCTGTTTAAAAGTCTCCATCACTTTTCATTACGATAACGTTGCTCTATCGGAGCGAGTATCATCTTTAAAGTTACTAATGTATTTCATAAATTGTTCACATACGTCTTTATTATTATGATTTTTTTTAGGTATCTTTTTCTAATAGGTTTATAACCATACGATTTCCTTGAATTTACAATGTTTATCATCATAGATTTATTTTTGAAAATTTATATTGACCAATTTATATTAGTTAAAGTACGAGTTCTTTTTCTATAAGAAACAATGAGTTCAGATTTGCGATCACGTGATAGGGAAAAAGATAATGCGACCTGCTATGGCTGCAAGCACGATGGCGTGCTGCCCTACCAAGATAAGGGCCGATTTCACCCGCAACGAAATGCAATAGTGTCTTCTTCCCTCGCAATCGATACATGAAGTTAGAAAATAGTATATAATCACACAGTGCTAACTAAGTGTTAACAAAGCCCATCAACAAAGAGTATCCAACTTACCGTGGCTGCAAACACCTTTCTCGTGGCGTTACCCTGCCACGGTTTTACAAATGAAACAGCGCATAAACTAATTCAACTAACCTTGAAAAGCAAGTAAGCGTCTCATCACAACCTGCCATTGCTGCAAGCATGACGGCGTGCTGCCCTGCCAAGATACATGCCATTTTTTCCCACCACATTCCATCAACTACAAATGTAATATCGTCTTCATCGCTACAAATGGATACATGAAGTCGGAAAATAATGTATAATCGAATATCCATTTAAGAAAATGTATGTCAATGTCCATGGGTTAACATCATCAATTGTTAGGTTCATTGTGAAAACACTAAGAAATGAAGCATTAGACTTCTCTAGTAATAATATATTAAGTTATTAAATAACCATGCCAAAAAGATAATTGAAACCCCAAATCGAAACCCCCAAATCAAAACCCTAACTCAAATCCATAAATCGAAACCCCTAAATTAAAACCTAAAATAAAAACTCCCCAAATCAAAATAATCAAGGATTTCTTACCAAATTATCAGCTTTTTATAGCTTAGGAATGAGATTAGATGCTATGTGAGTGTAATTGAGCAAAGATATGGTGATATATACCTCACTGATGTACAGAATGTTTGGGTCCCAAACCTAAGCAAGCAGCAAATGATAGATCTAAGGTTTTGGAAGAAGTGTTTGTAAGTAACTTTCTGTGTGTTTGTAACTAACACACAAATAAACACACACAGAGGTTGAGGAAGAGATAGACAAAGATGAAGACAACACGTACCCCCACGTGTACGTGAAAGAAAAGGATTATGAATGGCTCACATTTAATTTTACCCGGGTCGGGTCGCGGGTTGTGTAACCTTTGCCCTTATTGTGTTCTGAATATTGCATTAGTAGTCCTTTAACTATTTGACTTTTGTCACTTTATTCAGATTTTGTACCGTCTTGACGGTGATGATTTTATAAGATATGTGATGAATTGTGGTTTATTGTGTTTAATAATCCCTTTTGGAATGTATTATTGTGTTATGTGTATTCCGGGTGGTTTGACTCGTGAATTTTGAGAAATGCCAAAAAAACGAGTCCGACACGTCCGCTAATGTCCAAATTGAGTTTTGACGGGTTTAAAGTGAAAATATATCATGTGAATACTCTAGGTTAATGGAAAAGTATTTTTAAAGTGAATAAAAATTCTAATTAACTTTGGGGTAAATGTTACGGTTGAGTTTTACGAGTATTTAAGTGATTTCGACACGAAAAGAAAGACCCGACACCCCTAGGATGCCATATCCGGTCAAGAAGTCAAGGGAGGGAGCAAGATGGCTTAATTTTAGCTAATGTGTCTAGAATTGGTACATAAAGATGTCTTACACTTCCCATTATCTCATAATCCTCATTATTTTTCATTTAAAAAAAACACACACACACCTTGGTGTGTGCTTGTGGTTCGTCCGCACCTACAACAACACAAACACATAAATTTTTTGTAGTTTGATCAAGAAAACATGAAGACATAAATATTTGTGGTTGATTCTAATGTTTGGGTATTCATTTAAATAACGTTTGGGTTGTCCGGTTCGTGTTGAATTCTACAAATTTGAAGATTTTCTTGTAAGTTTTCAAATTTAAAATTTGTTTGTCCTTTTGGGTTTATTTTGATGCATAGATGTTAGTTGTACAAGTTGATCGTTGTGAAAATCGATTTTTGGAAATGAAACGGATGATTAAAGGGGCGTTTGGTTCGTGAATAGTAAAAAGGAAAAAGAGGGATTTTGTAGTTTTGATGTTGTGACCGTGATGGTTGAATAATATATGATGCTAGAATGCTTATTTTTTATAGTAGCTGTATAGCTTATTCGAGCTTATTTTTAAGCTATTTCTTGGCTTATTTAGGATTATAGGCCACGAATGGATTCCCAAAATCACTAGGAAAGTGATTTTGATTATTTTTGTGTTATGGTGTATGTTGTGGACTATTTTTGAGGCTTATGGTAGTAACCAAAAGCGATACATAGCTTAATAGCTTATTTTCAAGCTTAATATACGTATTTTGGAGCTTATGGGCTCGCGGCCCAATAAGCCCATTTAAGCCGCGGCTTAATGAAGGGGCTTATTGTGGTCCGGATTATTTTCTATGTATTGGTATGAGCTTATGTATGTTATTGGGCCTTGGTTTTGGGCTTGGATTGTATTTTGGAAGTATAAATACCTTAATGGACCCTTATTGGGCCTTAAAGCCCAATAAGCGATATTTAGTATTTATGAAAACTTTGTCGGACTTTTGAAAGTGAAAATGAATTTACGAAGTGATATTGAATGATATTTTGGAGGAAAAGTGTTAAAGATTGAGATTTTTGGAATTTTGTCGAAAAGTGTCAAAATTGTGAAAAATTGTTGAAAATAAGGTTTGAAACTTTAGAAAACATTGTATAAACGTACGGGTCATGTCAAAATTTCGTAAAAAGTCTATACTTAGAATTTTTACTTAAAACATGATTTTTGATTTTTAATAATAAAAATATTATTTTATTATTTTATTTATTTAATAAAGTCACTAAAAGACGAAAAATGTAATTTTTCTCGAAACCTTCCTAATGTGTTTGTTATGATTAAACATGTCGTTTTCAATCAAAGAATGATTTTTTTAAAGGTAACTAAGTTTACCGAATGGACTTGTCGAGATATATTTATAATTATCTATTATAAATATTTATTTATATTACTTATCTATTTACATTAAATAGTATAAGTATGTACCGTTGAGATATCGGATTGATATGATTATGGAGTATGTCATCAACCATCACACCACTAAAAACTGTTTTGGGTAATTGTACAACGCGTCTAAACTCTATGCAAGCTGAGTATGTCTTAAGAGAAATTCATGAAGGGTCTTGTAGTATGCATTCCGGGCCAAGATCCGTCGTAGCAAAGGCGATCAGATCAGGATATTATTGGCCAACAATGCACAAGGACGCACGGAACATCATACGAAAATGTGATGACTGCCAAGTCCACCGACCAGTACCCAAGAACCCCCAGCAGAAGCTAACACCAATAACCTCACTGTGGCCATTCTATAAGTGGGGAATCAACATCTATGGTCCCTTCCTAAAGGCTCAAGGGAAGGTTAAATTTATGGTTGTTGCCATCTATTACTTCACCAAGTGGATTGAGGCAAAAGCAATCGCAATAATAACCAAAAGCCAAGTCAAAAAATTTGTTTAGGATAACATAGTGTGCAGGTTTAGCCTTCCAGAGGAGATCATATCCGATAACAGAAAGCAATTCAGAGATAACCAATTCAAAGACTTGTGCGACTAACTGAACATCAAACAAAGACTTGCATCCATCAAACATCCGCAGACCAACGGACAAGTGGAAAGAGCAAACCGCAGCCTAAGAGAAGGTATCAAAGCAAGGTTGGGTGAAGAAAACAAGAACTGGGTTGAAGAGGTACCGCCCGTGCTATGGGCGCACCCTACCACAATCAAGACAAGCAACAGACATACCTTATTCTCCCTCGACTACAACACTATCGAGATAGGGATGCATTCACTAAGGTGCGCAAAATAGACCAAGCAATGAATGACGAAGCTTTGCTACTAAAGCTAGATGTCTTAGAGGAAGAGCGAGAAAAAGCCGTGATCGAAGAAGCAAAAAGCAAAGCAGAGATGGAACAGTACTACAACGTCAAGGTCCGCAACACAATCATCAAACCTGGAGACTTTCTCTACCGCAACAATAAAGCCAGCCATGCAAAGGAAAGCGGAAAGTTAGGCCCAAAATGGGAAGGACCATATGAAGTGGTGGAAGCACTCGAAAAAGGAGCATACAAGCTTAGAAACGGAAACAGAGACATACTTCCGTGAACATGGAATGTCAAGGACTTGAAGAAATGTTATCTTTACATTCCAGTCATGTAAGCATCCCTCATTATTGTAAACCACACTAGCGGTAGAGGAAATTTTCATCTAATTCCATCCTATGCAATATTTTTATATCTATTATCAAATATCATGTGAAGCTTAGCTACCTTTACAATTTTTCCGAAAAACTTATATGCATATTATACTTTATATATCCGGTAAGACGCGCACACCTACATCATTATGTATGTCACGGGAATGAGTACGACCTCATAATTAACTCTATTATTCTAACACAATACAAAGGTAAGTAACCTAACAATTAACTCAAGTATACGTAAGCGGATTGCAATCCCAGTATAAAGGGACAAAAGCCCAACAACATACAATAAGACTATCACGGAAACAAAAAGACAGTAAATAATTATTAACATTAACATTGTTAAAAGAAGCACGGCCACATGCGGCTACGTGCGAAAAAAAACTAGGTAAAATATCCTAAGTACAAAAGACCGAAAGACAAACGGCACATATCTACCATCTGAAAAACCAATAGACAGCCACAAGCGGTCGTACATAAAAGAGTTAGTTTAAAAAGCTTCACGCGTATAATATGTGATACGAAGCACCATTGTTAAAATGGGCTCAAATATCACGGATAAAGAAACAACCAGTTGAACAACCTAAGGATCCCTAGGCTTGTCTAAGACAGTGGTGTTAGCCTTAAAATATGTCGACTTATACGGATTACATTAGTTGAGATCCACAAAGACCCCCACATTGTCATAGATCCAATGAAACCATCCAAGCCATCCATCTATGATTGATCCAAGGGTCCAGATTTTACCCCTCTTTAACACTAAAGGGGTATTTGTGTCACATATTTAAACTTAAAAAACACACATTCTCACTTTGTAAACCAAAAAAAACCACAGACGTCAAATCCACTCGCCGGCGACCAATCCAACAAAAATTTTCCGGCGAACTCTACCAACAAAAATGAGGAACACGCCGACAAGTAGCCTTCCTCAGGCGACGACTACTAAAATTCCTCCAGCGACCTTCACGACTACCAACCTTCCTCCGGCACCAACCTCCAACACCACCAGTCACCTTCCTCCGGTGACCTCCTCGACCAGCCACCTTCTTCCATCGACTTCCACGGCTAGGGCTTGTAATATAAATGAGCATATGACGACATCCACGGCTAGGGCTTGTAATATAAATGAAGCAGATTTGTTTGTTGTTCCGGTTGTTGGAGAAGAAAATCTTCTTATAGAGGCTGAAATAGAAGAACTTGATGATGTTACTATGAATGAAGATGTAGAAGCCAATGTCATTCTACAACCAGGTAAATCATATATGATTCTGTGTAAAAAAATGTTTTTTGATGAATGTGATGTGTTTGTTATATGAGTATTGTGTTTGTTAAATGATTCTGAGTATTCTGAATATTTAGGAAAATCATATATGAGTCATGTGAATCATACATGATTCATGTTGAATCATATATGATTCATACTGAATCATATATGATTCATGCATATATTTGAATCATATATCATTAATAGTAAATGTACCTAACACAAAATCATATATGATTCTGTAACAGTTAAAATCAATACACCAAGACCAAGTTTATACCTTCACAATGAGACACCCGGAGGAACGACATATTGGGAACCAAATGTTGATGAGCCGTACTTACCTCTTGAGGGGAAACGTTTTGATACGATAGAGGAATGTGTTGAGTTTTATAGTGTTTATGCTGAAAAAGGAGGTTTTGAAGTTAAAAAATCAGCACAAAAGAAAACTAAAAGTGGTATGGTTAAATCAAAGTATGTCATGTGTAACAGGGAAGGGGTTCCAAAGGAGATAAACATTAACACATTGGATCCTCAAAACAATGATAAACAAGTTAGGAATACGAGATATCGTATAACAGGTTGTATGGCACGAATAAAGGTTGATTTGGATCATGTTTCGGGAAAGTATGAAATAACTAAGTTTGTTGCTAAGCACAACCATCAATTGCTTCCAAAAGAGTATAAGCATCTAACAAAGAAACAAAGAAAGATGCCTCAAGCCGAAAAAATGTTTGTTGTGAGAGCTTCAACAATGAGACTTGGCGCAACAAAGGCACACAACTTGTATTCCAAAATGAAAGGTGGAACTCAGTATGTTCTAGTAACTAGTGACGACGTTAAGAATCATATAAGGGATGTTAATGCATTTATAGGAGAAAGTGACGCGCAAATGCTAATCAACAAGATGGAAAACAGGAAGAAGTTTGTGCCAAACTTCACGTTTCACTATTTGGTTGAAAACAGTGAATTAGTTGCAATGTTTTGGGCCGACGAAGTTGCTAAATGCAACTACAAGGAGTTTGGAGATATTATATCATTTGATGCAACTTTCCGAACTAACAAGTAAGATGTTATCATTCTGTTTATATGAACTGTTATGTTATGTTCAATCATATATGATTCATGATTGATCATATATGATTCATGGAGGATCATATATGATTCATTTGAATCATATATGATTCATGGTGAATCATATATGATTCATATGTCATTTTAATTGAAGTATTATGATTTTCTAAACAAAATCAAATGAATTATTTGTAGGTATGACATGGTTTTTGTTCCATTCACCGGGATAGATAATCACTTAAAGTGCGTGAACTTTGGCTCGGGAATGCTTTTAAGAGAAGACACAGAAGCTTACACATGGCTACTAACATCATTCATGACTGCTCACGAAAAGCAACCGACAATGGTTGTAACGGATCAAGATAGAGCAATGAAAAGGTCAATTGAAGCAGTTCTTACAGAATCTACATACAGATTATGCATGTGGCATATCATGCAAAAAGTTACAGCAAAGGTATTTGAAAATTCATCCTTTAATATCATATATGTGATGAATCATATATGATTCACCATGAACCATATGTGATTCTATTAGAATCATATATGATTCACTTACATTTGCTTGCAATATCTCTTAAATCATATATGATTCATTTATAGATCTGTCCAGAAATATATGATGAAATTGATTTCAAAGAGCGCTTCGGCAAACTTGTGTGGAATATGTTCATGGAGCCGTTAGAATTTGAAGGAAAATGGTCAAAACTAGTTGAAGACTTTGGATTGCAAAACCACAAATGGATGACAAAGATGTTTGACCTTCGACACATGTGGTTACCGGCTTATTTTATTCACTCGCCATTGTTTGGATTGATGAGAACTACATCAAGATCTGAGAGTGAAAATGCATTCTTCAAAAATTTTATAAATCACGGGTCAACGTTGGTGAATTTCATGATGTGCTTCGAATCCGCAATGGATAGGCAATGCTATAGGCAAGTAGTGTTGGACTTTAGAATGTTTGACTCGGCACCAAAACTTCATACAAAGTTAACAATTGAAATACATGCGTGTAAAGTATACACTAGGACAATATCGTTACTTGTTCAAAAGGAAATATATGAAGGGGTTTGGGCATGCCAAATACAAGACTTTAAAAAAGAAGAAGGTCGTGAGATCGTTAAGGTTAGAGACATAAGAGCAGGTGCTTATAGAACACTTTATACAGAGGAAGGAAAAGAGACGATGATTCAAGAAAAAGACAAAGAAGTAGATTACAAGGTAATTAAAAAAAATTCCTACTGTTATATTATAATGTAAGAATCATATATGATTCATTATGAATCATATATGATTCATGGTGAATCATATATGATTCTTATGTGAATCATATATGATTCACATAAGAATCATATATGATTCTTATGTGAATCAAATATGGTGAATCATATTTCTAATAATTTTTTTTCTTATGTTGAATAATTAGGTTGTGCGTAATCCTGAAGACGGTTCGGTTGAATGTACTTGTAGGCATTTTCTTCGTTATGGGTTTCTATGCCGACATGTATTTTGTGTTTTGAAGAATTGTAATATTGGGGTGATTCCAGAAAGATACATTTTGAGGCGTTGGAGAAGGGATTTAATACCACCTGCATTGAGAAGAAACACAAATAGATATGGAGAGAAAGACGAAGCAATTGAAAAATTAACAAATGAGGCAAATTATGTGGTAGACGAATGCTTGTTTTTGTTAAGAAAAGATGAAGAACAATTGAAGCAGTTTGTGGAAAAGTTGGAGAATATAAAGAAAGAAATTCAGGTTAAACTGCCTAACCCTCCTTCTCAGAAAACGGGTGATGTGATTGAAGATATCTATGCAATTAAGAAGCCGAATCAAAATCTGGTAAATAATCCACAAAAGGCTAGCAACAAAGGTGGTCGAAGAGGAGAACGAAGAAAAAGTGGAAGGGAAATAGCAATGAAAGCTAAGGCTAAAAGGGCTCGGAAATGTGGATACTGTGCAGAGATAACAAACAAGCACACAAAAACTACTTGCCCGTTAAATCCAAAATATATTGCAAAACTAGCGAGAACTGAAGCTGCTGCCGAACAAGAAAGGAGAATTGCTGCTAGTGCTACTGAACAAGAGGACAGAAACAGTGATACTGCACACATTGTTGATAAGGAACAATCAAATACAGCTTCTTGAATAGTTTTGCATTTTCAAAAAAAAAACTTAGCTTATATTTTTTTCCTTTATTTTATTTCTAATACTGTCGAAAAAGTGTTTGAGATTTTAATTGAATTACTTTATGTTTAATGTTCTAGCAGATTTGATAGTTTAAACTGTTTTGTACGTATGATTAAAGTTGTCTTGTATGAATCATATATGATTCATGTATGAATCATATATGATTCATGTATGAATCATACATGATTCATTCATGGATCATATATGATTATCTATGAATCATATATCATGTATGTGGTGTGTCAGGCCTAGTGCCCAAGAATTTGATTGATTCACCATGAATCATATATGAATCATTCATGGATCATATATGATTTTCTATGAATCATATATCATGTAAGTGGTGTGTTAGGCCAAGTGCCCAAGAATTTGATTGATTCTCATGAATCATATATGATCCATGAATGAATCATATATGATTCATGGTGAATCATATACGATTCATGGTGAATCATATACGATTCATGGTGAATCATATACGATTCATGGTGAATCATATACGATTCATGGTGAATCATATACGATTCATGGTGAATCATATATGATTTGCTTAATCAAAGATTAATCAAAGAAGCAAAGCAATATTTAAATTTCATAGCATCAGATTTTGAAATGCAACTACTACCATCAGAAAAGTTACCAGAATCAGTTAAAAACAACTACCATCACTTCTACCATCAACTACCATCAACAACTACCATTAGTTTTACAAAAATTTCTACCATTCAGAATCAGTTAAAAACAAGAAATCACTTCTTCCGACGCCCCTTTTCCTTCACTTGATCAACCGCTTCTTTCACACCTACAACTACATTGGCCGTATCAGTCTCTTTCACTTGCTTGGGTGGATCACGATTATTCCTGTTCTTAATTGCATCAACAATCATTGAGACCCTCGCTTGCTCAGTATTATTTGTCTCAAACGTGAAAGCGAAATCAAACATTTTATTTGAAACATCATTAAACTGGTGCAACATAATCTTGGTGGCAATCTTATACCTCAAGCGCTGTAACATCGAAACTGATCAAATTCTTCACATAAAGCGAACTCCCAATTCTTAGGAGCATCACCAACGTAATTCTCCATATGAATCATTGCAAATACCCCACAATCTACATGATTATTTGAAGTTCGCCACTTCAACTTTGGGATGAATGGTCTCATTTTAGCAACAGCTTCGTGACTTGAATGGTTCTGCTCTTTTAGATACCTAGAAAACAACTTCTTCTACAATACAAAACAGAGAAAAGCAAAAATAAAAAAACTGTACATATATCAAAATTTAAATGCTCAAACTGAATCATATATGATTCATGGTGAATCATATATGATTCATAGAAAATCATATACATATATATAAAAATAAAAACAAGTATCTGGAATCATATGAATTTTTCAAAAAACTTACAAGAGGATCACAAGCTTCCTTGTACTTTGAAGCATACATATATCCAGAATCACTATTATCTAGAATGACCATGGTCTTTGGATTCTTTATGTTGAAAACCACAACATAAAAATGATTAGATGCATAGATCGGGAAAAACACCTAATTCAACAACAACAAAAAAACAAAATTTAAATACGATTAACACTTATAAAAAAAATATTTTTAAACCAGGATGAGTATTTACCAACTCAAAGTCAGAAAGTGACATAGAAGAAGGTTCATATTTGAATTGAGCCTTAATCTCATCTAAAAATGATTTCCACTGCTCTTCTTCAGTAAGAGTCCCTTTGATAATACCTTGATTCTGTGTTGAACAAAAAAAACAATATAAAAAAAACTATAAAGAATAAAAATACTTATAAATGTAAAAAAAGAAATTGACTAAAAAACGTACAATACATCCAGTAGGGAAGAAATGCCTTGTTGGGGTCGGATAGCCGAGAGCTAACTCTTCAAAGTTTAACAGTGCAACCCAACAGTCAATAACATTAGCATCGATCCACAATGTTGGAGCCAACGTCTCCATATTCACACGTACCGAAGATAATTCACGATAACCACCCAAAGATTGAAAAACAGTTTCACTACAATCATGTAAAAAGATAAATCAGAAAGAATCAAAATATATGATTCAAATGAATCATATATGATTCACCATGAATCATATATGATTCACAATGAATCATATATGATTCAGTTCATCAAAATTTTCTTAACATAAAAGTTGAAAAATAAAGGAAAGTAAACTTACTATTTATCCCCTTCCATTGCAAACAAGCTATTACCCAACACAAACTCAACCCTCTTGCAACGAGCGGTAACATCAATCCTCCTACACATATAAGGCGAATTAACAGGCTTAACTGGCTTTTCAATCAATGATGTTTCCCTCACCTCTCCAACCCAATCAATGTTTCCCTTTATCCACTGGGTGAAAGATTCTACTTCAAATTATTTATGGTCCTCGGCTTTCATAACAGTAGCAGCACATACAACCTGATAATCATCACCATCCGGCTCCTTTGGCTTTTCAGCCAACTCCTTTACATTCTCAGCAGCCGGCTTTGGCTTTTCAACCGCCTCCTTTGTCTTCACAGCAGCCAGCTTTGGCTTTACATTTTGAGGCGCTTTCTGTGACTTCTCAGCCAGCTCATTTGCCTTTTCAGCCAACTCCTTTACATTCTCAGCCGGCTTTGGCTTTTCAGCCGCCTCCTTTATATTCACAACAACCGGCTTTGGCTTTACATTTTGAGGCGCTTTCTGTGCGTTCGCTTCTTCAAGCAAAACAGTCTCCTTGAAAAATCCTTTATACTGCTCAAATAACTGCTTCACATTGTCGTCATTCAGAAACTCTTTGTTTGCATCTCTCAAGAGAGTTTCAACTTCAGCCTTCTCCTTGGATATGCTTGAAAGCTTTTCTTCAATCATCTCGCAAATGATCTACATTTTAAAAAAAGGGAAAGTTATGAGCTAGTGAGAAAAATATACGTTTTATAAGAATCATATATGATTCAGTCAGTATGAATCATATATGATTCTTAACATTTACAACACTTGCAGAAACAAAATGCATAAAAGATCGTGTATAAAAGATACTATAAATGAACCTTTTTGTCGGTATGAGGCAAAACTGAAGCATATTCACAAAAACCCTCTGCCTCAACTGTTTCATTTTCACTCCATTCTCCATAAAACTCAAGTTTTACAAAAGCTTCATCCTCTATCTCAAGATCCTGTCGGGTTCTCATGTTCTTTGTACTCCAGTTCTTGATAGCAGGTCTTGAGCGAATGATTGGAACACAATCAAATTTTGTGGAGTCAAGATACAAGAGCTGTACGCAATCAGAAAACAGATGTTTGTTGGTAAGTCAAACTTGATGCTTGAGAAATAATATATACGATTCATGGATAATCATATATATGATTCATTGAGAATCATATATGATTCTCAATGAATCATATATGATTCTCAATGAATCATATATGATTCACCTGACACTACAGGTATAAGTACAAACTGATGGTAATATTTCATACATCTAAATGAGATATTACCATCATTTTTATAAACAATGTTAACATGTAAAAAAAATGAAATCAAAGAAGGTTAAAAAATAGATTGACATTACAATCAGAAACGCAATGGACCCATTATAAATATCACTATCTGTATTCGGATCATGACTGATTGCAGGACACGGGGAAATGAAAATCACACCAGTCAACTCAGCAATATTGGTGTCTTCATGAATACGCCGAACAACCAAAGATTTACCAATGCCTTCATGTGTCTTCTTTACCATAACATTCGCGAAGAGATACGAAGTTAACTTTAAACATATAAGTTCAACTCTAGTTGTACAACAAAGATTGTTTTCTTTCTTCTTTGGAGCAAATGATCAACAAAGCTGAACAAACTCATCATCTTCTCGTCTCTCAGGTAAATCATAAAGCGATATTCCACTATAGGAAGCCCATTAAAAATTCATGACCTTTCAGGAGTCACCTGGACGACTCCTGTTTTAAGGTAAAGTTGTATGGTTTTATTATCAAAAGCCTCTTAACTACAAACTTGCTACGATTTGGTAACGTATCTATGTTGACCGAATGAAACGCAGAAAACCCAATATCCTCCATAAACCTCTTCATGCTAACTTTTGCATCACGAATAGCATGAAAAAATGAAGAAGGTACCACCCTAGATAATAAAGGCGGACAGTCACTCAAAAACGTTTCCCTCCTAATATGATTATCACTAAGAACTTTCTTCATTAGCTTACTTGGACCCTTCCTTCTTGCCACCTTTGTCATCTTCTTCACAGGGTTTTTGTCTTTTGAAGAAGGACGGCTTCAGAATCCTTCTTTCGTTTTTTCTCCCCAACCTCTTATCCTACCTTGATTTTTCTTTCCCTTGACATCACAACCTCGCCCTTCCCCTTCCTGCCACGTTTATTTCCCTTCACCTTGATATCCTCTTCTTCTTCTTCTTCTTCTTCTTCTTCAGACACCTTTTCTTCTTCTTCTTCTTCATATTCTTCATCCTTAACAATCGCATCCTCTTTATCCTCTCCTTCATCTCTCTCTAATCACATTTTCTTCATCTCTCCTCATCCCATTCTTCTTCATTCTTCTTTCATCACCTATTCTTCATCCTCCTCCTCATCACCCTCTTCTTCATCGTCCTCCTCATCACCCTTTTCTTTATCCTCCTCCTCATCACCCTCTTTTTCATCCTCCTCTTCATCACCCTCTTCTTCACTACCACTACCGTCTCTCTCCTCACTACCACTACAGTCTCCTTGATCAGATTTTGTAACATCAGAAGCTTTCAACTTGGGAGCTTTTGGTTTTAGATTGGCGGGAGGGGGAGCATGTTTATCAGTTCTGAGAATAGGATTGCGTGGAGGGGGTGACGGTTTAGCTTTGGCAGGAGATTTAAGTTTTGATTTGACTTCCAGTTTTGGAGCATGTTTGGTAGGAGATTTAAGTTTTGATATGACTTCTGGTTTTGCATGGAGGGGGTTTTGTTTTCTTTTAAAAGTAATGTTCAACGGACGCTTTGTAGCATCTGCAAGAAAAACAGAAATACGTCACAAAAATATTAAATAAATAAAACCAGTCATCTAAAAACCTAAACACAAACTGTTTATTTGTGTTTACATGTATAAGGCCATATGTCATGGAGAATCGGATATGATAATGAATCATATCTGATTCACCATGACAGATGGCCTTATACATGTAAACACAAATACACATAGAAATGTTGACAATGTTGGATATTTGTGTTTACATGTATAAGGCTATCTATCATGGTGAATCATATATGATTCACCATGAATCATATATGATTCACCATGACAGATAGCCTTATACGCGTAAACACAAATACACACAAACATGTTAACCAGTTGCCGCCTACCACGTAATCACCCATCTATCCCTCCACTCCACTAACCCCAATCTCCCCACATCAGTCCACTTACTAGCACCACATTATCAACAAGCCAATACACAATCAACTAGTCCCTAATTTCTTATCAAATAGCCCCCAAAAGTCAAAAACACTTTAAATCTCTTATCAAAACACATCAACAAAGTCCTTAAAAAGCAATACATATATGATTCTCAATTAACAAACTTAACACAGAATCATATATGATTGTCTAAAAAAATCATTCAAAAACACTACTCATTTCAACACAAAACAATACTCATTCTCTAAAAACTGATCAAAACTATCAATAAGCATACAAATAAGCATATTTAGCACAAAAACAAACAAAAACAAGAATAAGCATAAAAACTAAGCCTAATAAGCAAAATAAGCATAAAAAGAAAGCATTAATCGGAAAAGTTATCGTCGCCGGCAACTGGTGACAAGGATGATTGGACCTCCGATTTAGCCGCCTTTCTAGCCGCACGTTCAGCAACAATATCCATCAATCGTTTTAGGGGTAAAATTAGGGTTAGAAATGATTGTTTTTATGGTTAGAACGATTGATTTGGGGGTTAGGGTTAGGGTTAGAGATTGGGTTATGGTTAGAACGATTGATTTTGGGGATAGAGAGAGAAAGTAAACTTAGTGAGAGAGATAGATTTGTAAAAATAAATGACCATCCTACCCTTACAGATATTATTTATTTTTTTAATAAATAAAAGGGGTATTAATCTACACCGTAGATTTAAAAGAGATGGAAGGCCAGGATTAGTTCATTGGGTCTTTGACATTTTATGGGTCTATAAGGAGCTTTTGGCTCTTAGATATTGGGGGACACATCTCAGCCATCCATCTAAAAACAATTAAGAGGTGAGATTAAATACACTTTTATTAATTAAAAAAAAGAAAATTCATAAAAAAGTGGAGTG
>BQNB010012690.1:5403-20586 GCA_026074375.1 Tanacetum coccineum
CTATCAATATATAGTCTGCAGCATTAAGAGGTTGCTTATGTATCTGTATCTCCGCTGCAAATAAATCAACTATGGCTTCATTTTGCAACAATGAAATAATGACAGCATATAACTGTTAAAATTAAGACACTAAACTATCGAGTTCTAACTGATTGTGAATGGATGATATAAGAAATAATGTCAGCATAAAGATGTTACTTACATAGCATTGACACCTTCTAATTCGCTGTAATACCGTTTAATCCTGTGTTAATTCCCGCATTCCACGGGTTAATACTGTACATCCTACATAACATAGAAATCAGATGGTTAGAACATTCTTTACTTTGTGAGCTTATAGCTAATTTAAGCTCATAAGATAAATCTGGTCAGCTCATTGGCGTAAAAATCAAAACTCGTTAGATTCTCAAAAGTTGAAAAACGGCATAAGCTGACCAAGTGAGCATAAACAAACACCACCTAAAAAAAGCTGAACAAAAAACAAAGCTTACCAATTGAAGCAACAGTACTGAGATTCAGTATATCGTCATGAGAGTTGACGTTAGCAGCAACAATGAGATGTCCGAGTTTGGCTCCAATAGCCTCTGCAGGCTTGACACACTGGGCCGCAACCAAAGTGGCTATTTACTTTAGAACATGCTTATTTTGGATGAAACTAATAACAGGACAATATGTCTAAATTAAAATCAAAATCAGCACAAAAGACTGATAACTACTCACGCGAGAATTGATGAGAAATTAAGTCAATATGTAACTCATGTTGTTGTGACCATACCTGAGATGCATGCATTTGATCCAGACGCAGGTGGCAAGAAAGGGTTTATCTTCATGAATTGCTGAAGATAGTGAATGTTCTTTGCAATGTAGCAATGTATTGCACATCCTTTTGGCCTTGGGTGTGTAAATATCTGCTGTAAGAAATGCAACATTTTAATATAACATAAGATATATATATAAAAGACACATCAAATGAAGAAATAAGTGAAGAATAATTAGTACCTGAATTGGTGCTTGAACTACATGAGTCTTACATTTCTGACGATACTCAAGCTAGCAAGCTCATACTTCTCCACAACTTCGTGTGGAGCACTTCGCGGAAGGTACCACAAATTTAATGAACGAATTATCATATTTGTATGAATAATTATAGTCAAAAACTAGAAATCTAATGTAACACGTGATTGTATTTGTATTGTTAACATGTTTAAGACTAAAAAATTTGCTTCAAGTCTTCTATCATTATGATTGAAAGTAACCTTAAAAAACGATAGTCCGTATAAAGTTAGCTGATTGAGTTATCAGTAAAATTGATGACATGGCAATAATTTTTTAACAAGAATGAGTCTGGTATTGATGTTCTACATGTAATCTTTGTTCCATTTTTTTCATATAAAGTTTGTGTATATAGTGTCTTCTGAGATCATGCTCTACAAAGGCCTTGCAACATTTTTATTTGTAACTGACCTGGTGCAAAGACTTATTTGGATTCTGTTTTTAGAATGTTATTGTCACACCACATATGACAGAAATAGGTGTGATGTAAAGTTAAGAAATCAATATTAATAGATAAAATGTTCAAAATTAACACATTTGTCAAAAAGCTACACACGGTTAGTGAAATGGAAACAAAATATCTTAATTTTTGGCTAAAAGAAAGGGTTAAGATGTCTTTTTAATAAGATTAATTATTCATAACTTTACTTGACCATAACATGAGATAATCAGAAGCATAGTTTATTCTTTTAAACACTAAAAAGCGACCAGTGTTGGAATGCAAATCCAAACAGCACTTAAACAGATTCTGTAAAACATGAATTACCACTAAGATGTTATATCAAATGCCTAATTAATTGGCCAGCCAAAACCATAACCTTGTTGCCCAAGCTGATTCCCAGGAACTCCAAAGAACCTTGTCAGGAAATGTACCTGTTAGACATACATAACATAGAATTAGGACTCAATGAGGGCATCAAAACATAACGTGACTTAAAAAAAAGGTAACTGATGTATGCGATAGTCATAATTTAAATGCATCTATAACAATCACATGATAAAAAAAAGCTGTTAATATTCAACTCAACTAAAAGTCAGTACCTGAATTTTGTACCGAAAAATTTTAAATAGCACTTGCAGCGAGGAACTTCTTCAGATCTCTTCTAGACGCAACATCACGTAACATGCCACATCTGGTAATTTCAAGAATCCTAATAAATCAAAACAAAAGATTGCTTTTAAGTAATAAAAAATAATTTACAACAGGCAGTAAAGTTACCATGGTCGGCCTATTTTGTGTTTGTGAATAACGTGCTTTCCATGGCAGTATATGAGGCTTGAAGTTTCTCTAGTTATTCTTATTTTTTTACTTCTTCCCAAACTAAATATCTGCTTCGGCTTATATAGCCATCTTATGGATTATTTGGTTTTAGGCTAATGTTTTATAAGCTCACCTTTTGCGGCTTATTTTGAAACTTCTAGGCTTATATAAGCTCATTATGTCATTATAGCTTATATAAAGTTTCAAAATAAGCCACAAAAAGTGAGGTTATGAAACATAAGCTGCCGAAAACCAAATAAGCCATAAGATGGCTATATAAGCCGAAAGAAACACTCTTATTTTTAACAAAACTATAACGAAAATATCCAACCCGCCATTTAAGAGTGAAACTATTTGGCTTAGATTTGCGATTGCGGGTTGGGATAACAAAATACCCAACCCACCATGGCTGCAAGCACGTACTCGTGTTGCCATGCCAAGATACGTGTAACAAACGTATAAACGCTACAATATCTTCATCGCCTATATAATATAATTTTCATGCCGAAGCAAGGCTCAGACTTACAAATTCGTCATACTCAGGGAACCGAAACGGCTGCAGCCACATGTACGATGTGGCTGCCTCGCTAGTCTAGGTACACCATGAAAGAAAGTGCCATCAGTAATCGATGTCATCATCGCCAACAAATACCCGACAACATCAATTCTGAAAGCTTATTAGATCATCGGTAAACCGATTATAAGAAAACTACACACCTCTTCTCTGTCAATCTTTCTCGCTATCACCGCACGCCATAGATAGCAGAAAAAAAGATATTAGAATTGATATCTGGTTTTTATTTTCACGGCGCTCATATTTTTAATTTCACGGTGCTGAAACATGAGCACAAAATATATGGAAGCCAAAAGCAGAAATCATAAGCACCTCATGCTTTTAATGTAACCGGGTTGGATACTCAACAATTAATAGAGTAATCGGGTCCTAGGAACTCCAAAGAACCTTGTCAGAAAATGTACCTGTTAGACATACATAACATAGAATTAGGACTCAATGAGGGCATCAAAAAACAATGTGACTTAAAAAAGGTAACTGATGTATGTGATAGTCATAATTTAAATGCATCTATAACAATCACATGATAAAAAAAGCTATTAATATTCAACTCAACTAAAAGTCAGTACTTGAATTTTGTACCGAAACATTTTAAATAGCACTTGCAGCGAGGAACTTCTTCAGATCTCTTCTAGATTCAACATCACGTAACATGCCACATCTGGTAATTTCAAGAATCCTAATTAATCAAAACAAAAGATTGCTTTTAAGTAATAAAAAATAATTTACAACGGGCAGTAAAGTTACCATGGTCGGCCTATTTTGTGTCTGTGAATAACGTGCTTTCCATGGCAGTATATGAGGCTTGGAGTTTCTCTAGTTATTCCTTTTTTTACTTCTTCCCAAACTAAATATCTGCTTCGGCTTATATAGCATTTTTATGGATTATTTCCTTTTGCGGCTTATTTTGAAACTTTTCGGCTTATATAAGCTCATTATGTCATTATAGCTTATATAAGTAATAAAAAATAATTTACAACGGGCAGTAAAGTTACCATGGTCGGCCTATTTTGTGTCTGTGAATAACGTGCTTTCCATGGCAGTATATGAGGCTTGAAGTTTCTCTAGTTATTCTTATTTTTTTACTTCTTCCCAAACTAAATATCTGCTTCGGCTTATATAGCCATCTTATGGATTATTTGGTTTTAGGCTAATGTTTTATAAGCTCACCTTTTGCGGCTTATTTTGAAACTTCTAGGCTTATAAAAGCTCATTATGTCATTATAGCTTATATAAAGTTTCAAAATAAGCCACAAAAAGTGAGGTTATGAAACATAAGCCGCCGAAAACCAAATAAGCCATAAGATGGCTATATAAGCCGAAAGAAACACTCTTATTTTTAACAAAACTTTAACGGAAATATCCAACCCGCCATTCAAGAGTGAAACTATTTGGCTCAGATTTGCAATTGCGGGCCGGGATAACAAAATATCCAACCCGTTATGGCTGCAAACACGTACTCGTGTTGCCGTGCCAAGATACGTGTAACAAACGTATAAAAGCTATAGTATCTTCATCGCCTATATAATATAATTTTCATGCCGAAGCAAGGCTCAGACTTACAAATTCGTCATACTCAGGGAACCGAAACGGTTGCAGCCACATGTACAACGTAGCTGCCTCGCCAGTATAGGTACACCATGAAAGAAAGTGCGATCAGTATTCAATGTCATCATCGCCAACAAATACCCGACAACATCAATTCTGAAAGCTTTTTAGATCATCGGTAAACCGATTCCAAGAAAACCACACACATCTTCTCTGTCAATCTTTCTCGCTGTCACCGCACACCATAGATAGCGGCAACAAAAATATTAGAATTGATATCTGGTTTTTATTTTCGCGGCGATCATATTTTGAATTTCACGGCGCTAAAACATGAGCGCAAAATATATGGAAGCCAAAAGGCGAAATCATAAGCACCTCCAAACAAACTGATTCAAAATGGCCTGAGCCTACTCGATATAGTTATAAGCAATAGATTTTTTCTATTTTCTAACACGCCAAACATGAGTACAAAACATGTGCAAGCCAAAACCCGAAAGCATAAGCAAGCCGACACTATGAATCTCAATATAAAATGCACCCGAAATCATGGGACTGGCGGGTCAGGCAACATCTAATGCACCCGAAATTGAAAGCATAAGCAAGCCCAAACTATGAATCTTAAGCTTGTCGCGTAACATCAAACCAAACCGGGTAAAAGGAACTTCTACCCGGCATGGCAAGGCTCTATCCAGTTGCAAAATAAGTGGGTGCTTTTCTTTTACATTAAAGTACACAATGGCTAAATTACACGGTTGCAAAAGTCTAACAATTCATATGCTATGAGCCATCTTATTTTGCAGCTAAATCATAATTTTAAACAGAAAGAACAAACCCAAGTTTTAATTAACCAAAAAGATCATGAACTCAGACAGGATAAGATATACCTTCTTTTTTGCAAGGTCAACAAAACAAACATGCAACAATAATTGTGCAACCCAAACCACCACCACCACAAATAAAACCAACGCCATTATAAAACCACCCAATTATAAAGACTGCTGCCCTGTTAGCAACAACAGCTGTATAATCGAAACCTCATATGCCACGCCATTAGATTGAACATGCTACAAACCTCATGCTTTTAGAGAGAGAGAGAGCAACAATGATTGGTTAGATCTGTTTGTGTTTGTAGAGAGAGAAAAAAAATATGAGAGAGGTGTGTGTGAGAAAGAATGCTCGGTTAACTGTTAATAGAGTAATCGGGTTAAATGCGGGTCGAAAACAGTAATTGTCACCCGACAATCCTGCATTTAGTAATCGGGTCGAATGCGGGTGGGTCGAAAACATTAATTGTGACCCGGTGATCCTTGTTTTTGAAGGTTTTTATAATTATGGGTAGATAGAGTATTTATACGGTCGCGGTATTAATCCAATGAAAACGCGTACATCCGAATCAAAATGGTTTGTCTTTTTGTGTAAAATGAAAAAAAAACCAATCAACTAGGCTAGCTCAGTTGACCACCAATGATGATTTTAGGGAGGTTGTTATCACATCCGAGATGTCTCAAGTTCAAGTCTTTCCATGGGGGTGTTCTTTCAATGTGAGAATCTGTGGGGTTCTGTCCCGTAGATGCGTCGATTTGAGGCTTACATGGACTACCTTCTGGGTATGTACTGTGGAATTGAATTACTAATTATTCGAAGCTGCAGAAACTACCTTCTAGATATATACTGTGAAATCGAATAACTAACTTAGTATTGTACTAACTCGTCGCCGTTAAAAAAACAAAAAAAACATATACAATTATACATTATGGTTTACTATATAATTGTTTCAATTCCTGTTTTTCATGAACACTAAGAGCATCTCCAATGCAAGCTTTAAAGAATGACTTTTCACTATTTAAAAAAAGTCATTTATCCCATTTTTTGCATTGAGGGAATGACTTGTTGAAAAGTTTTTTACACAATGATTTGGTAAACTCCAAGTCTTTGAGCAAAAGCTTTTTACTCTCTTCCGTGTATTTTTTGTTCCCATTTAATGAATCCAATAGACAAAAAGCTTTTAGTAATGACTCTTTGCATTGGACTCAATTTTATAAATAACTTTTTGATGTATATAATATCATATAATTTATTGCAAAAAGTCATCAATGACTTTTGCCATTAGAGATGCTCTAAGAAGGAGTTAATTAAAATAATAGTAGTTTTTGTAAATGATAGTATATGCTTCTAACATTTCTTAGGTCTAAGACACTTGAATCTTATTGAATAGGTAAACAGTTGCCTTAGAAGTGTTTGTTTTTTAATACTACCTCCGTTCTGAAATTATTGTCCAATATTTCATTTTGGTTTATCCCAAAATAATTTTCCACTTTCAAAAATAAATAGGAAATTTAGTTTGAGTTTATCATATTATCCTCAATTGAGGTTATTATTACAAACATTAAAGAAGTTTTAAATTAATTAGTTAAGGGTAAAACTGTTATTCTGTTAAAAAGTAAAAAAAAGAAAGCAGTAATAAATGCGCTTTTCTTAAACTGTGTGTTTTTTGTCTGTGAACAATAATTTTGAGACGAAGGGAGTAATTTTTTTTATTTTTTTTTACATTTGACTCGGTAATAAACGTCAAAAGATTAGGATATTTGTTATTCTTTTCAGTAAAAAGAAGCAAAATGTTTTGGGTCGGGTATGTTTGGCAAAACTAGCTGTAAACTATAAGCTATAAGCTGTATACTGTAAGTTGTAAAATGTAAATCTGTTAACATGAACTATAAGCTGTATATTTTTTTCAATAAAAGTGTTTGGTAAATTAGTTGTGTAGAGTGTAATTATAAGATGTAAAATGACTTAAAATGACATATTTAAATAGATTATATTATGATTGGAGGGTATATCAGTAATTTACAGACTTAACAGCTTCTAACAATTTTAAAAGCTTCATCAATCAGCTTTTCATTTAGGAGTTAATTGTTTAAAAAAAGTTTAAAGTTGATGCACCCAAACAAAGCTATTTATTCTGGAAGAGATTATTTTTGTAACAAAAAGCTTAGAGCTCTGCAAAAAACTTCAAAAAAACTCCTGCCAAACAGGCCCTTACTCATTAAAAGGTGTAAAAATTATCTTATTGCCTCGTAATGGCTTATACTTTTGTTTAATTTATATTTTTGTTTTCTAAATTTGTTTTTTTAATTATATTTATCATGGTTCTAAAAGGCGCGCTATGGCGCCGCTAAGGCATCGCAAAGGCGCGAGGCGTGACCTCCACGCTACGCAATAGATCAAGGCTTGTTCTTAAGGCTTGACGTGAGTTGAGGAGTGAAAAAACGTGATAAGACGCGATAAAACGTGATGCGTGTAGGCTTTTTTGAATTCAATTTCGATAAAATCGTATTTTTATATAGAAATAAAAAAGATTACATGCAAATATAGTTTTTTTGACTTTATTCCTTATGTATGACACTTTTTATAAACTCAATATATTTGAAATATAATATAAATATATAATTTATAAATATTTTCCTATTTTGTAGCTTTAAGTCACGCTTTAAAAACGTTTTGAGTCGTCATGGCTCGTAAAGGCGTGAGGCTTGACCATGCCGCCACGCCACACCTCACGCTATTTATAACCTTGATATTTATACTCTTTTTTTCTTTTTCTTTATATTATATATACATAGATTTTTTCTTTATTGTTTTACAAAAATATAACGAAAAATGTGTTACAAAACTTCAACATACATCATATATGTATAATGAACATATGCAAACATTTATCGATTTGACATAAGTGTACGACTTATTTTGTTGAAACATTTAGTGAGTTATTTAAAAAAATTATGCAACGTTTTTCATACTAAAATTGCTAAATTTAAACCATTTAGACGTTTTACTAGGTAAAAAACAAACAACGTTATATGATTTATATATGGGATAATTTTATATTTACTCAACTTAAACAATTAAAAGTCATATATAGTTATATACCCAAAATACAAGTTTTCAATTCATGATTTACAATATAGTTGCAACATGTTTTGGGTATATATGATATTTTGATGTTTAAATTGGGTATATATGGATTTGACCCTTCATATATTGACTTCTCAAACACCTCTTAACAATAAGATGTGATAGTTAGACTTATACCTAAATCATTTTAGTAGAACAAACGACACCCTAAAACTTTCGTTAGTAGTTATTTACCGACTCAAGTTTAGTTGTCGTTAACTTTAGGGTTAATTGCTTAAAAATGTATTATACTTGTCACTTTTTGTCATTGTATGTAGACAACTATATTTTTTGCCATTGTGTCGTTCAACTTTTAAATTTGTGCTATTGTGTGTATTTTGTGACCATTTTACCATCACTTTTTTCAAAATTTGAAGGGTAAAATGGTCATTTTACATGCAGAAATAGTCGCAGAATACAAGTATCTGATTTCTCACGATCAAGAACTCACTATCCAGGCCCATGAGGAACTCGTAAAACCTTTTTTCTTCTTCAGTTCACTTAGTTTTTTTTCCAAACCACATTCGCATTTCTTAAAAGAACAACGAGGAGTAGGAAGAACTGATTTTTTTTTGAACAGCAATATATTATTAAACCACTAGCAAGAAGCTAGAAATTACAAAGCGACAAGGTACGGATTTTTAAGCCAATCGTTCCAACTAAACGAGGCTTTACATCTATTACGACACCAATAAAAAGACCGAGACACAATATCCTCAAAAATCATCGCCTTTGGAGAAGAAACCGCTTCAAAGATATACTTGTTCCGATATTGCCAAACATGCCACCACATTACGTAAAAAACACCTTCGAGAGCCTGCTTATAATTAGAAGATAAGCGAAGATTCACAAGCCAGTTTAACCAATCTTCATATGAGTCGGCCTCTATGTAAGTAATATCCCACCATCGTGTTATCTTTCGGATAATATCTCTAACCATATTAAACTTAATAGAACACGTAATAGATTCTATATCCATACCTCTACGAGAAATGTTGAAACGCGTCGGTAATGAATCAATCTTAATTTTCCATGCATGAACATTCACCTTAATAGGGACAAGTTTTATCCACCGTGTCTTTGTAGTTACGTCCGGCAACATTTTATCATCTAGCATCTTTCTAACAGAAGCAACAGAAAAATCACCCGAGTTCTCCAAGGACCATTTCCAACTATCTGACACAGGAACAAGGTTTACGTCTTGGACCTGAACCAACCTTCACAAACTTACATGTCTCTAGAGCATAGATACGAGGATATAGATCTTTAAGAACGATATGACCAATCCAAATGTCTTCCCAGAAAGCAGTTTTATCCCCGTTTCCCAGTTTCATTTGCATACAGTTAAGAAGATTAATACCTTGATTCTTCAAAACATTGATTTCATGCACTTTGACATACAAACTACTTGTTCGAGTAAATTGCAAAAGTCGTTTTTATAGTATGTTCAAATTGTAGGTGTAGTTCTTACCTGTTTGAAAGTGCAAACATCGCTCTAGTAAAAAACTATAGTTGAATACTATTAACGTGGTATCCTCTGTTGTAGAGTCACCTGATGTGGACAAGCATGTGGTTGCTTCTGGGACTACTAAGGGTACAGAGGATGGGAACGTGGGACAGGGTGTGACGCCGACTACTATTACTGCTCCAAATACATGTTATGCTCCAACTACAGTTCATGAGTCACCTACTATTGATAACTCTACTCCGATTCGTTTAGGGCTTACATCGTATGCTAAATTAGTTATTGGTGAACTAAGTAGGAAAAGTTTCGCACTTTAATTGCAACGAGGGAAATGTGGCTATACCATTGGAGTCTATTCGAGTTATTAGTGAATGATTTGCGTATATAGCTTATGGTTTCTATTTGGGAAAATGGGTGGCTTACCCCGTTGTTGCTAACTATGTCAAAACACTTGGAGTAAATATAGATTGGTTAAATAAATGTTGAGCTCGTCTAACGGGTTATTTTTCTTCCAGTTTCTCTAAGGATGGATTGGATTCAATGCTGTAAAATTGTTTCTAAAAAAAGGAAAACTTGGATGTGATCTCACAAAAAGAAGATATTGGTAATGTTTCAGTTTGGGTTAAACATCATGGGGTCCCTATGACGGCGTTTAGTGAAGATGGTTTGAGTATCATTGCTACTAAACTAGGTACCCCCTTAATGCTAAACTCGTATACATCTGACATGTGTATGCAATCATGAGGTAGGTCAAGCTATGCTAGAGCAACGACTGAACTGCGAGTTGTTGACGAGTTGAAAAATACTATCGTGGTGGCTATGCCAAAACTTGTTGGTGAGGGGTTCAATATGTGCACTATACATGTTGAGTATGAGTGGAAACCTCTTAGGTGTTCGAGTTGCAAGGTTTTTGATCTTGATCTGGATGAGTGTCTTAAGAAAATCATCTCGGATTTGGTGAAGAACTTGAATAATCATAAAAAAGCTACTAGAGGTGTTCCGGTTATTCCAAAGGTTAGTTTTAAATCAACTACACAAATTTACAAACCTGTTTCTAATAAGAATGGTGCTAGCACTAGTCGTAAAAAGAAGCAAGCTGAAGTAACTTGAAAAGAGGTTAATAACTCAAACTCATTTGACGCACTTAATTCAATTGAAAATGATGGTAATTTGGGTACGAATGTGGGGAATTCAAGGTCGGTTGAGAAGGGGTCGCATCTAGTAGTATTAGTACTACCTGTATAGCAGAAGGGATTGATAAAACTGAAAGACAAATGCTTGAAAGGATACTTCTTCTTGTGGATAATGACGGGAAGCCGTTACCGAAGGTTGTTTCTACGGTAAACGCGAATAGTGATAGTGAACTGGCAGAGGTGTTTGATGAACACGCAACTTTTATGGCATCGACAAGTTTAAAACGTGGTAGTGACAGTGGTTATAGTACCAATAGCTTCTGGGAATAATGAAAGGAAACGAAACGGGGTGATGACTACGACCCTTATGATGATGATCTGTATGATATTCATGATATGTCTAATAACCTTCAGGCTATTTGTGATGATTTTGATATCACGGCCTGTGGTCGAAAAAAGAAATAGATTCATTTTGATTTTTTTTGAGTCTTTTGTAATATAGTTATAGTAGTATCCTTCTTTAGAGTAGTTATTCTTGTTATGTTAGCTTTTGTTTGTGTAACGGACTGAAATGTGAAATTTACTCACTTCCATTATACTTAAACGCTTTCTTAAATAATACATTTATCGAGAAAACCCTTTAAAAAAATATTAATTAAATATTATCTTTATCTCAAATTGAAATAACTAAAATGTCCGATTCTCATTGAATAGAATATTGAGAAATTGATCTTATTATTAGTTTGTTAATGTGCCCCAAAAAATATAAACAAGTTAAATATAATTTGTATGAAGAAGAGGTCATCTACATATTTATAAAAAAGCTTTTTATCAAGGGACATGTCTTTTTTTTGGAACGAATTAAGGGACATATCTGAGTCACTAATTTTTCATGAAAGAAAAAAAAAGATTAATATTTTTTAATTAAAAAACGCAATCACACCCATTCATCTAAAAATTTAATATTACATGAACCATTAATCATTAAATAAAATAAAGCATAGTGTTGTGACTAGCATCTAATTATCTTTAAATAGACGGACGCTTTTATATTTTTTCGACATGTGTTTTTTTCATCTTTTTACGTTTTTTCTACAGTATTGAAATTCATCTTTTTACGTTTTTTCTACAGTATTAAAATGAACATAAGTATTTGTATATAAGTCTAAAAGCTTCTTTTTTTTACAATGCAAAACACATATTAATGACATTCTAACCATATACTCCGTATAGCATAGTGTATGAACTTCTAGATTAGAACACTATTTATAAAAGTTAAACAAGATATAAGAAAAAACTTTGAGTTAAAACTCATTTGATGTATTACATGTGATTTAACCAAAATTTGTCAATTGCAAACCTTTTGCAACACATAGCAAAAGCTAACATAACTCTTTATTAAACTTCAAAGTTTATCATTTCTTGCGTTATAAACAATACATTCATAACTTTCCACCAAATAAAATGTTTTAGCTTTTAACGTATAGTCAAATATGATTTTTGAACAATATGCTTTTTTTTTAACGGAAAATATGGAATATATATAAAAAAGAGTCTAGCAAGACGCTAGAAACTTAAAGTACAATAGAGTCAACAAAAAGAATTACATAACATCAAAAAATGGTAAAATCCCGAGACTTTAACTGCGAGGGAATCAAAAGGGATGAAAAAACTTTTGACACGAAGGCCGACGGATCGGTTTTCACTTCGGCAAAAGAAAAACCCCCCATCCCGGAGGCCGAGCCACCGGTTTTCACTTCGGGATGGATTTTGATGAAACCCCAAACAAGTCCCGAGAGAAGGATGAAAAGAAGAACCATCCTCAAAACCGACGAAGATGCCAAACGAAAAAACCTTGGCGTACAGGTACGCCAACCCAGCGAACTTGAACGCCAGCTTCAGGAAAAAACCAAAAGCAGCTCTAACCATTGCCATTACGCGTGATCGAAATGGGATACATAAGCCAGTTATTCCAAGATAACTTCATATGGTCCCTATTGTGAACAATATGCTTTATATCACATTTGATAAAATTTACATATGATACAATTTGCATGCCGAGCCGTATATAAAAATATGCGAGATGTGCTATTGCACATGGCCACAGATTTTATACATAACCTATGTATATGTATACATCAATATATGTGTTTGATTTTGTATCTTAAAAAATAGTTTTATAGATGAAGTAATGAACCGATAATCAATTTTAGCATTATGTGACATGATTAAAACATGTCCTAAAGCTAAGAATTTTTTAATACCATACAAAAAATTTATACTCTCTTTGCAAATTCTACTAACATACGGCTATTTGAAAGCGAATGTAAAAGGGCTAACTGTTAAATCTTTATTAGCTACTCGTTGGGAGAGTCTTGTTGAAAGTGTTAAAGCTATACGATTCCAAATCTCGAATATACGTGAAGCTTTACTTCAAGTGTCTGAAACTAACAATGACACTTTAATAAAAAGTACATCTGAATCATTAGCAAAAAATGATGTTGGTAAATATGAGTTTCTTGTTGCAATAGCCATTTGGTATGGTATATTATCACTAGTCTATGTGGTTTTAAATTGTTGTAATAAAAAAGAGTTTTGCTATATCATCTTACATTATATTTCTACATACACAATAATATTATATTTTTCTCCACTTATTATATCTCTGCATCTAATACAGAAAAGATATCCACCTCTTTTTACATCACTAATTTTCCTCCCCACTTCGAGATCAAAGATCTTCGAGCCTTACGCAGCAAACATGGAACCGTTATTGATGTCTATATCGCTCAGAAATTGTCTAAGGTGAGTAAAAGGTTTGCTTTTATCAGATTTTTAAATATCGTTTCTTCTCATACCTTAAAACAAGCATTATCATCTACATGGATTGGAAGCTATCATATCTACACATCAGTGGCAAGATTTGGAAGAGGTGAATATATAAATAGATCCAACATTGGATCTAAAGCCCCTGTGAAAACCACACCCAGCTTTGGATCTAAAGCCCATGTGAAATCATCGCTACAAGATAATAATTATATGCAAGGGAATTCATATGTTTTTGCAGTTATGAGGGAAGATGCTAAAAAGCCAGCTGATAATCCCATAAAAAACTCAAACTGTTAGATTCTGATCTTATCCAGGAGGTAAATTCAACAATTTTGCTGGCTAAAGCTAAAAATTCTATGCGAATTCCTTATCTTAATCGAATGTGGAATGCTGAAGGATTCGAGTCTCTTTCGGTTCAGTTTATGGGTGATTCATGGGTTTAGATTGAGTTTCCAAACTCTAAATCATGTATTAATTTTCAAAGCAATCTTTTTGTTCGGAGCACTTTTAAAGTTATTAAACCTTTTTCGAATTCATTTTCTGTTAAGGAACGTACAGTATGGATAGAGATTATTTGTCTCCCCTTTGTACTTGGACCAGTTCAAGAATATTGCATCATTATTTGGACCAGTTCTATTCTTTGATCATGATGCGGAGGAACAGAAAGGGTGTGGTAAGGTTTGTATTCTTTCTTAACAACTAGACTATATCCATGATCGAGTTTCTATCTAGGTCATGGATAATGATTAACCGGTATTGGTGAGGGAAATCTCGAACTAGTGTCTTGCCATTTTAAAAGTTGTTGAAGATTCGTCTCCTAAGGAATCTATAAATAGTTTTGAATCATATAAAAATGAAACGGCTTCATTTAAACATAATGATATAGGTGATGATCTTAAAATGGGGGATTTGTTCAAGACTTCTTTCATGAGTCTGTAAAGGATATTAACAGGCAATTCACAGAGAACCATACTGAAGATCCAATCACTAATGGCAACACTCATAACTTTGCTAAGAAAGACAAACTGGATTGTGTTTTTCTAATCGTTGATGTGGATGATATTCGTAGTGCAGGAGGAGAAAATAACATAGCTGATTCCATTGAGAAACCCGATGTAATTTCTGATTCGTCATCTAAACAACCATGTTTTAGTAGGATTCGTTTTCAATCTCCCAGATCATCTAATGCAGAACCGGCTCACTCATCATTCTTTGCAAAGAATGATGTACACCGCACCACATCTCTTAAAAATTCACAAGAATTCATGCTAGCAAAAGTTAGGGAAACTTGTCCCATGATTTACATTTCAAATTTTTGGCATCCTAGGGGTGTTGGTGCTTGCTTGACCGGTTATACACAAAGGAGGAG
>BQNB010012690.1:24040-75886 GCA_026074375.1 Tanacetum coccineum
TAATAAGCCCTTGTTTTTAGTTCGAATGTTATTTAGACATATAAGATCGAAGTTATTACTGTATTAGCTATTAATGGCTGTCATTCAGGGCCGTCTTTGAGGGTGTGCGGGGTGGGCGACCGCACAGGGCCTCAAAAATTTTAAGGGCCCCCAAAATTTGTCCCGGTAACAATTATATGCATGTTTACGCGTATTTTTTTAAGAAAACAATGTTTATATGAGAATATATCTTAGTTGAGTAATATGTTAAACGTTTAGATAACTAATTTGCATTATATCTTATAAATTGTGACACTTTATATATAACATTTCTTTTCGAAATGCCTCATTATGTAATTTCGCTGAGGGCCCTAAAAAATGTCGTTGTTGCTTTCCGACTTAAGTGATATGGTATATTTTTCATAACTAACGGTAATTATAAATGTATTAAAAATTGGTAACTGTGCAAAATATGCCAATCAAAAGAGCAGAGTGTAAACAAGGAATGAAATATTAATTTTACATATTTTTCATGTAACAAGCAGGTAGAACGAACATGCCACAGAAAAAATCTTCCAAGGCCAAGAGCACTGGGAAGTGTCACGTGTGTGGGGACACAGGACACTATGCTCGCGACTGCAAAGAAAGAAAGTCAGATGCTGAAGAAGTGGTGCTTCAGAACACAACCGGGAAGTGTCATGTGTGTGGGGAGACAGGACATTATGCTCGGGAATGCAAAGACAAAAAATCTGATACTGTGAAAGTGGTGCTTCAGGACACAACCAGGAAGTGTCACCTGTGTGGGTACACAGGACACTATGCTCGCGACTGCAAAGAAAGAAAGTCAGATTCTAAGAAAGTGGCGCTTCAGGACACAACCGGGAAGTGTAACGTGTGTGGAGAGACAGGACATTATGCTCGGGAATGCAAAGATAAAAAATCTGATACTGTGAAAGTGGTGCTTAAGGAAATAATAGGCTCAGGGACTCGATCCAGCAAGAAGGCTCAAGGCTGGTACTTGTTTTTTTGTTCTTCAGCACATGTTTGCTACTCTAGGGACATGTTTGTTGACTACAACCCAGTGATAAATCATGAGGTGATTTTGGACAACAATGATCACGTTGATGTAGCTGGGACTGGTACAGTGGTTCTTCGCTTCACCACAGGCAAGGTTTTGACTCTCTCAAATGTTCTTCATATACCCGAAATCAGTAAATGCGTGGTATCTGTCTCCAAACTTGACGATCTTGGATACATCGTGTCTTTGGGGACTGGGGGATGTGTCATTCAGAAGAGTCAAAAGGTCATAGGTCAAGGGCACCTAGAGGATGGAGCCTCTCATAACGGTGATGCGTTATCGAGCCTGTTTCGGTTGAGCTTAATGGAAGAGCGTCCTGTTAAGAAAGTGGTGCTTGATGAAACAATATGCTTTTTGGAATCCAATGAACACCCAGAGTTGCTCAAAGTCAGGGCTCGAGGGTGGTACTTGCTTACTAGGTGCACCGTTCATGTTTGTAACTCGAGGGACATGTTTGTTGAGTACCAGCCCGTGACTGGTCATGAAATGGTTCTGGAAAACAATAGTCCTGTTGATGTGGTCGGGTTTGGAACAGTGAAGCTTCAGTTGACTAGTGGGAAGGTATTGACTCTTGAAAATGTTTTTCATATGCCTAAAATTACCAAGTGTTGTATTTCCGTTAGCAAACTTACTAAGATGGGATTTACTGTGGGATTTTGGAATGAGGGTTGTGACATTAAGAAGGATCATGAGACCGTTGGAATTGGATACATCGAGGACGAATTGTATCGATTGAGTGTTGTGGACGAACATCCAAGTGCTGACTCCGACCCAATGATTGATCCCGGGTTTAATTTGGACAACGATGATCAGGCTGATGTGGCCGCGATCAGGGGTGATGATTCTTTTTATAGCATTACTTGTGGGGGTGGGAAAAGTGTCTTAAAGATGGGTGATGTGGCTATGAAATTCTACAATGATGGCATATTATATAAGTTGGACTTATTGAAAGAACCCCCACTTGCCACAGTAGTGCATCATGAAACAATAGGCTTGTTGATTGCTAATGAACACCCAAAATTGACAGAAGCCAAGGCTCGAGGGTGGTACTTGCTTACTAGGTGCACAGTTCATGTTTGTAACTCGTATGACATGTTTGTGGACTACCAGCCCGTGACTGGTCATGAGGTGGTTCTGGAAGACAATAGTCATGTTAATGTAGTCGGGTATGGAACTGTGAAACTTCAGTTGACTACTGGAAATGTTTTGACTCTTAACAATGTTTTTCATATGCCTGCAATCGTCAAGTGTTGCCTATCAAGACATGTATTTTGTGCTTTACCCTTTCCTTTCTTGAACATGCGTCAACATTCTCTTCACGGAAAGCTCCAACATCTCTTTTTAAATGAGGCCAATAAAATCGACTTTCTAGACTCGTAATGGTCTTATCTAGACCTAAATGAGCACTCAATCCTCCGCATGTACATCCTTATTCAATTGAACTACTAGGGAAGTACTAGGAATACACATACAAGTACTTTTAAATTAAATTCATTGTCATAAGTACAATAACTCACTCCGATGTTGCTTAGGTTTTGTAGATCCATCCAAATTATTACAAATCTTCATCCTTTGATACAATCTAATTGAATCCGAAAAACCCAAAACCTCGTGACTATGCCAAAACCAATAAAGTGGTCTTTCTACTCAAATCAATTTGGTGTTGAATATTCCTCAATGGTGGCAAAGCGTCTGGTACATCATCCGTCACAATCTTGCCAAATTCAGCTAGTAAGGGTTTAATTACTTGTCGCGCATTAACATTCTCCATGACATCTTTAACCACCTTTGGTGTGTAACGTCCTATCCATGTTGCCATGGTCTTCCTAAAGTACATGACATGTTTTTTTTTTTTTTTTTTTTTTTTTTTTTCCCCCCCCCCCCCCCCCCCCCCCCCCCCCCCCCCCCCCCCCCCCCCCCCCCCCTTATTTTTTTTTTTTTTTTTTTTTTTTTTTTTCGTTTTTTTCTTTCCCTCGATATACACACATCACAAGTAACCAACTCATTGTAATGCTTCCCAATAGTAAGAGGAACCTTACAAATCTCGGTCACCTTAAGTGCTGGCCCCTTCTTGATCCACCTAAAATTGATATGGAACTATAATGAGGTTCGATGGGGAAGCTTAAATGACTTTAAACAAAAAGCTTAGAACACTAAATTTTCGCAACTCCTCCATCAATGATAATGAAACATATCTTTTCCTTAAAGGAAGCATTTAGTTTGAAAAGATTTTATTTATTTGTGACAGAGTCAAAATTACCTTAGGCGAACACAAAGTTTGTTGAACGACATATGTAATTTGTTCCGCCTCCCCGTCCAAAGGCTCGACACACTCTAACTCATCATCTTCTTGAAACACATCCACCACTTTTTATTTCTAACCTCGGGCATTATCTTAGGTGAAGACCAATCCTGAACCGCATTGACCTTGGTTTTGACAACATGAATCCCCTCATTTGGAAAGGTAACTCACCCTCGTAGTTATCAATTCAAGTGCTTCAACAACATCGAAACACAATCACGAAGACCTTATCTTCAAATAGATTGCGGCTTCACAATCCACTAGAAAACCTTCATATTTTTTAACAGTCTACTACACTCACAACTTCAGTCCATGCCCAAAACATCGGGTTATGAGCTCACTATCAAACGGCCAACAACAGTTTTCAATTGTAATAAAAAAATACTTTTTTACCATTGAAAACTTAATTTGATTTTTGATAATCATCCTTAAAATTAACCCATAATCTAACTCACGAATGTTTAAATTTTGGACGCATTCAAAATCCTTATTTAGCCCAAAATTAAAACCATTCAGATCTTCATCATCATTAAAACCCACAAATTCTTTACAAGTCTTTAAAGTACCAACTTTATTCGTTGTTTCAAATAATAAAGTTGAAATTTTATCATCTTGTTGTTTATAATTTTGAAGATCTTGGATTTTCTCAATGTGCTCATCAACAACCTCGGCCTTCACAATATTTTCTTCAACTTTAACCTCCGGCTATGGTAATTGTGGTGTTACTTTGTGGAAATAATAGCAATTCTCCTCCTTTCCATGAGAAAAGGTAAAGATTCGTTTAAATCTTATTGCCTTAACCCTAACACCGCAAGGTATTTCACAAATAATATATGACACTCATCAATATCATCCAAAATACAAAGTACTTCTACTTTATAAAACTTTGCTATGGCCACAGGAACTCTACAAACTTGATAACCTTCCATTGGACAAATCTCCATTGGTAACTTTAGGAAATTTACCCATTTTCTTGAAACCAAATTATTTATGCTACAACCATCAATAATTAAAGAACTTACCGAATTATTGATTAGGAATTTTTGACGCAAAATCTTGGTTGTAGGTACTCGATCCTCCTTCTTTTCCTCCTCTCATTCTTTAATTCTTCCATTGATGAACGGGGATTGGTTGCTTGCACAATTGCCTCCAAAATCGCCTATGGTTGGATGAATTTTTCAACCTTTTTGTTTGCTACCCTCGGTATTCTTGTGGATTAATGCCTCACCTATGATTCACGAAACGTTAGTTTCTTGTTGCAGGTGTACATTTGTCAAGTTCATTCATGGATTTGGTAAAACCATTATCCATGTACTCTCCAGACCATACCCCACCAACAATATGGGTTTTTGGATCATATAAATCAGTCACCATCCAGGATACTAACAAGCTCTAGATACCAACTGACGTAGAACAGAAGAGTGCTATAAACCCTAATTGGGGTTCAAGACGAATCACAAAAGGATAAAAGAGTAAAAGTCTTGAATTTTTATTGATAATTCAATATTCAATAATTCAATTAATCAATAAAATTCAAGACTTTTAGTCTTTTATCCTTTTGTGATTCGTCTTGAACCCTAGTTAGGGTTTATAGCACGCTTTCATTCTGCGTCATTCGCTTCACCACAGGCAAAGTTTTGACTCTTTCGAATGTTCTTCATATACCCGAAATCAGTAAATGCGTGGTATCTGTCTCCCAACTTGACGTTCTTGGATACATCATGTCCTTGGGGATTGGGGGATGTGTCATTAAGAAGAGTCAAAAGGTCATAGGTCAAGGATACGTAGAGGATGAAGCCTCTCATTATGGTGATGTGTTATCGAGCATGTTTCAGTTGAGCTTAATGAAAGAGCGTCCTGTTAAGAAAGTGGTGCTCGATGAAACAATAGGCTTTCTGGTATCCAATGAACAACCTGAGTTGATCAAAGTCAGGGCTCGAGGGTGGTACTTGCTTACTAGGTACACCGTTCATGTTTGTAACTCGAGGGAGATGTTTGTTGACTACCAGTCGGTGACTGGTCATGAGGTGGTTCTGGAAAACAATAGTCCTGTTGATGTGGTTGGGTTTGGAACAGTGAAACTTCAGTTGACTATTGGGAAGGAATTGACTCTTGAAAATGTTTTTCATATGCCTAAAATTACCAAGTGTTGCATTTCCGTTAGCAAACTTACTAAGATGGGATTTACTGTGGGATTTTGGGGTGAGGGTTGTGACATTAAGAAGGGTCACGAGATCGTGGGAAATGGATACGTCGAGGACGAAATGTATCGGTTAAGTGTTGTGGACGAACATCCAAGTGCCGACTATGAACCGATGATTGATCACGAGGTTAATATGGACAACGATGATCATGCTGATGTGGCTGGGATCGGTGCTGATTCTTTTTTTAGCCTTACTTGTGGGGGTAGGAAAAGTGTCTTAAAGATGGGTGATGTGGTCGCTATGAAAATGTACAACGATGGCGTATTATATAAGTTGAACTTATTAGAAGAACCCCCATTTGCCACAGTAGTGCATCATGAAACAATAGGCTTGTTGATTGCTAATGAACACTCAAAGTTGACAGAAGCCAGGGCTCGAGGATGGTACTTGCTTACTAGGTGCACAGTTCATGTTTGTAACTCGTATGACATGTTTGTGGACTACCAGCCCGTGACTGGTCATGAGGTGGTGCTGGAAGACAATAGTCATGTTAATGTAGTCGGGTATGGAACTGTGAAACTTCAGTTGACTACTGGAAATGTTTTGACTCTTAACAATGTTTTTCATATGCCTGCAATCGTCAAGTGTTGCATATCCATGAATAAGCTTATAGCGTCTGGGTTTAGGAGTTACTTTTAATGGTGAGGGATCTATGTTAATAAGTGGGATCAGATCGTCGGGAATGGGTTCGTTGTGGATGGATGTTTTGTTGGTGCCATTGAGAGCGTTCAGGTGAAATTAGAGTGATCGTGGTTGATTAGTTTATCACTTAAGCTAATGGTAGTTTAGTTTTGTCCACAATCTCTTTCTTAATGTGATACTTTTGTCTTCATGTTATACCATAATGTTCTAATCTCTTAAGTTGTGGTATATTGTAATGTCTTTACTTAAGTTTATACTTTTAGAAATGAAAGGAAAAATTTTATGTACGCTCTGTATGCTTTGGTGCTTGATAATCTTTTAGCTTTCTTTTCTTGCCATTATATATGTACCACAATGTCATTCATTGCTTATGTTATGCATATCAGTATAGTATACATGTTTGGTGAAAACTGGCTATAAAGTTATCATGCCTTGCAAGCTGATGTGCGATTCAGAACATGGATCTCTAATAGATGAAGTGCAATATTATGATTCCATCTTGTTTGCGACAGGATATGATCAGAACATCTTATTTATGTGTTAAAAACTTGGTTTTACCTAGATTACAGCACGTTTTCATGTACATCTGGTAATGTTTAGAATCAGGTTAAAATCTAATGATGCTTATCATTCGTCATTGCCTCAGTTTATATCAGTTTATATCTCATGATCTCTTTGATTTATCCTGTTACATTTGTAAATTTAATGGTAAATATGGTTGCCTATTTACGGAAGGAGGGCAAAACCTCAATCCTATTTAGTGGTGGGACTCCCATCTCCTCTTATTGTAACGGGAATACGCGTCCCGAAAACCATCGCAAAGAAATCTAAATAAACAAGCTCTTTTAATATGTTGGGACTCCCATTTCCTCTTATTGTAACGGGAATACACGCACCGAAAACCATCACAAAGAAATCTAAATAAACAAGCAAAAGGTCTTAACTGTAGGTATATGTACTTTGTAATATGTCGGTGCAGTTTTACGAGGAGTGTTGATTAAGTTGTTAGTTAACTACGTCTGTCGTTAAAAAGAAAATGTTCTTCCCATGAGTAAAATCGAACTGCATTGTAGATTTGTAGATGTATAACTTAACTACAGAGTTATGGAATTATCATCGAAAAACGACTATGTACCTTGCTTTCTAGTTATGACAAGCGACGCAGGAACCTCCAACTCTTGCCTCCTAGGCATTCCCCTAATCCGTTTAACGAAGAAACTTGAAAAATAAGGAAGGTACCAACATACCGCCCATGTGAGATCAAGAACATGTTGCCGAAACAATTAAACTTTAGTTTCTTAGAATAGAATAGTATCTAAATCCTATTTTCTTTGAACTAAACGTCCACGTCTATATTTTGATTTGTCTCAAAAAAATCTTTTTACAATACAATGATTGTACATTTTTTAAACTATGTGTATTTTTAGATTAAAATTCCATGCTAGGATCCCTTTGTTTGGGCTTTTCGTTACTAGTCGTAACTTTATGATATTCTTACAGTTATATTGTTTGGGCTTTTCGGACTGTATAGAAGATTTATTTGATATTTCCAATATTGTTTTTTTTACTTGACAAAGCTTGTGAAAGATTTTTGGAAGATGAATACTTGATGAGGCTGGCTATGTGTAGAACGACCGAGTATAATTGAAGGGGGCCGTTTTCCTCTGTCCTATAAAAAAAAAAAAAATTATCCTTTTATTTTTCTATAAATCCAAACGATCCTTCTTTCTTTTATTTTCACACATCAAATATACATTTTTATCAAAATACACACACTACAAAACAAATTATTCTCAATTTAATTCTGGAATTGTTTATTTTTCGAATGATTTACCGGATGATTGAATATCGAAAAGTGAAATTGTTTACTCTCCTGCGTTTTTTAATAGACGCTGCTTTGGTTTTATTCAAAGCATTCTACTCCTACATTCTACAAAATACTCAACGAAGCTATATGCTAGAGATTCGTTACTCGGTGCTTCATGATCCGTTTAGTGTACTTACTTTGCTATAAAAAAATAAAAAATCTTTTTACAGCGCCTATTTTATTTCGTAAACGTATTCCGAATGAACCGGATCGTCTGTTCACCCGCATATGTTCTCTTTTGTTCGAGATTTGATCTTGCTAACTGCCCTTATTTTTTCTATGAAGGGGTGATTGCTGTTTGGGAAAAAAAGTCGGCATATCGCTTTAGTGAAGTGTATACACCTCCGCGAGTCGCCAACTAGCATTTACGCTGATAGGGTTCGAACAATGTCGGGTTAACGTTGTTCGTCAAGCCCTTGTTTTATTTTTAAATGATCTTAAAGGTTGGTAAAAAGGCACCAGCGGTTCAAGACTGAATGTAATGGTAAGGTCGACCTTCGGTCGGTCGTCCCATGTGGAAGCAACTAAGGTCGGTCGTCCCATTACCTCGACCGAACTAGACTAGTCCCCCCAACCTTTGCAATTGTTTGGGTCGTGTAGAAGACCGAGTAAATGAAGCCGTTTCCTATAAAAAAAATTATCCCTTTATTTTCTATAAAACCCAACATCTTCTTTCCTATTTTCACACACATATACACTTTTTATCAAAAACACACACTACAAACAATATGTCTCAAATTAATTCCGAGTGTTTATTTTTCGATGATACGGATGATGAAACGGAAGTGAATAGTTTACTCTCCGGTTTTTTAATAGACGCTGCTTTGGTTATTCAAGCATCTACTCCTACAATCCAAAAATACCAACGAAGCTATATGCCTAGAGATCGTTACGGTGCTCATGACCGTCTAGTGCTAGCTTACTTTGCTAAAAAACCATTTTACAACGCCTATTTATTTCGTAAACGATTCCGAATGAACCGATCGCTGTTCACCCGCATTGTTCGAGATTTGTCTGCTAACTGCCCTTATTTTCAAGAAGGGTGTGATGCTGTTGGAAAAGCTGGCATCTCTGCTTTAGTGAAGTGTACCTCCGCGATTCGCCAACTAGCATACGCTGCTGTTCCAGATTCTCTAGACGAATATTTACAAATCGGTGAAAAAACTTCTCGTGATTGTTTGATGCATTTCTGTAACGGGGTTATAGAGTTATATGGCGAGGAGTATTTGCGAAGGCCTACGCAAACTGACGTCGAAAAACTCTACGCTTTTCACGAGAACAAACATGGGTTTCCTGGTATGATAGGCAGCATAGACTGTACAAAATGGCCGTGGGCTCAATGTCCACAAGCATATCGTGCTCAATTCAGTAGGGGTGATTCCGGGTCAGAGCCATTCATTTTGTTAGAAGCGGTTGCCTCACAAGATTTATGGATTTGGCACGCCTTCTTTGGTGTTGCAGGTTCGAACAATGACGTTAACGTTTTACGTCAATCCCCTGTTTTAAATGATCTTAAAGTAGGAAAAGCACCAGAGGTTCCATTCGTGGCTAACGACGTGACTTATAAATGGGGATATTATCTTACTGACGGGATATATCCAGAATGGGCTGTGCTTATGAAGTCTATTTCGCAGCCAGGGTCAAATGATGTGAAGCGAATAAGATATAAGCAAGCGCATGAAGCAGCAAGAAAAGATGTGGAACGAGCGTTTGGCGTGCTAAAGAAAAAATGGGCTATCGTAAGAACTCCTGCACGGTCTAGGAGTCTTAAAAGGATTACGCATTTGATGTACACTTGCATCATATTACATAATATGATTCGCAAAGAAAAAGGAAAGGCAATCTCTCCCGACTTTTATCCGGAGGAACAACATCGTGAAGATGATCCCGTAAGATCGGCACAAGATAGGCTACGAGTTATCAGAGAAATACACGACGAAGAAACTCATCTTAATCTTAAAGCCGATCTAGTGGAACACATTTGGCATCGAACAAATGCAAACTAATTTACTGTAATTTTTTATCTTCCGTAATTTTTTTTCCGTCTTTTCTTCCGTGTATTTTTATTTCCGTATTTTAGTTTGTAATGTTTAATTATTAATGTAATGTTTTTTTTTAAATTTTGTTCGGTCGCCTGTGCGGTCACCACTACGGGTGTTTGGTCACTGTGTGGTCTAGGAGAGAGAAAGCTGAGTTGGCGCTGACGTGACGGTGTCCTCTGCGGTCACCGCTACGTTTAGCCTACACATTCATATTGTAACATATGGTGTAATGGTGCAATCAATATTGGTTAATGACTCATTAATTTGCTGTTATAATTTATTGAAGCAAAACATAATAGCCATTTAAGAGTCATCAATTTGTTGTTATAACTCATTAAAGCAAAACATAACAGCCCATTTAAGAGTGAGATTTCAAACATATGTCATAACTTTATTTTAATCATTTTTCCCTCCATTCCAACCACCCTTCTTCGAGACTCGATATCTTATTCTCACTAACTTCATTTTGAACATATAATGGCTCGTTATAGAGCCTTAAACTTAATAATTATATTCATCAAATTAACAACCACTTCTCTCCGGTTCGTTTTCAGACGTCTTTTATTTGCTATCCGAACCGGTGACTACTCATGTTCTCGGTTAAACCCGTTGGCCCATTCCGGCTTTCAAAACTATATGTATTAGCAAATAAATTGTATAAAATTTTGTGTGTTTTATTAGTTTGTACAATACGTATAATAACATGTACTTTTCACTTTAAGGGTGTTTTAAAAATTACATTAATTAGTAATGTGTGTTTTAGTAATAACATTAAATGTGTTGACCAGTCAATAAGTATATGTTGTAAATTGGATAATTGTACAAATGTTTGTATTATTAAATTTTAACTCTTTGTTGTTTACATTAGAGATTGTACAATGTGTATCAATCCTTGTATTACTTAATTTTTTGCATTGAATGAAAAGAGAGGTGTGCGACATAATTTTATTGTTTGCATAAAATGTTGTACAACATGCATAAAAATTTGTATTACTTAAAAAATGTGCATTTATTGAAGAGAGAGGGATGTGTGCAGAATTTTGATCTTTGCATAAGATGTTGTACATCATGCATTAAATTTCATATTACTTAAAAAATTGCATTGCATTTAATAAAAAAAGAAGGTCTAAAATGTTTTATATCTACACTTAAAATTCGGTCCTTAAAATAAATGTACAGGAGAGATCATAATGAGTGGGGAGGTATTCATAACATGCTTCAATTGTCCAGGCATCTCAAGAGTTTCTATACTCTTCAGCCATTTAAATCAACTAGGGATGAGCACGGTACCGGTCCCGTACCGGTACCGTACCGAATTAGTGGTATCGATTTTTTCCCGAGCATAAATTAGTGGTACCGGTATCGTACCGAACGGGATTCGGGTACCGGTACCGGTACCGGTATACTGCTATTACTCACAGTTAATGCTTAAAGTTGTTGCTCACTCGTATAACTACTGCTCACTGCTATTGTTATTATTATCAAACACTCCTTTAAACAAATACTTTCACTTTGTGTTCTTTTTTAAATAATTATTTTTTTATTATAAAACAAGATACAAATTGGAAAATTGTATATTTCAATAACTAATTAAAAAGCTCAATTAAAGTCAAAATCAAATTGTTAGTGCAAATATTACGATATTTAATCTACACATTCTTTTTTGTTTTGATAATGACAAACATGTAACTTGTAATACATAACGTAAAATGTACAAGTTACTCGTCATGATATTTTGTCTCAACATACATCAACAACTCTCGACGTCTTGAATCCTCGTATGTTACAACACATGTTCGTACATGTTTGTTATGATGCATTACGATCAACCTCATTTCACATTGCATCTACTAGTATTTTATTTAACCTAGTGAACTTTATTTTGACAAGAAAACTCAATAGAATTTTACTTTACAAAGATTACTTACACTTTAAATATACAAGTTATTTTTTTACTTTAAGAAAATAGAATAGAAAATGATTTTTTACATCATGCATTACATCATCTAAATCTGGAAAAAATCTCTCCAAGATTACATAAGATCTTTCAAGATTTTTCAAATCAAAACTTAGATTCGTATACTGTAGGGCCGGTGTCCTTGCTTTTTGGCTGCCGGTGCCTTCTTTCAATAGCACGGCGGGACCGGGCTACAGAGTGGATTTTTTGCCTATAAATAGCAACCAATCTCACTATTTCATACACCTTTTCACACACTTTTCTCTCTGCATTTTTCCTTCTCTTAGATCAGTAGCAAACACCTTTTAAACACCCTTATCTTCATATGATCATAATGCTTCTAACATTCATTTGTTGTAAGCATAATTCTATGATGATCCACCACAATGAAGCCTTAGAGATCTTTGCCATTTTCATCACCTACACCAAGCATATTCATATGAAGATCTACAAGATAAAGATCTCTTCATATTCATCCATTTGAGGCTTCCATCAATGGAAGACATTAGTTAGTTTATTCATATCCATTAGACACATTGTATTGGAATCATCCATTGTAATCACATTCATTATCTTGTAGTCAATTGATTTCAGACTAGATGGTTTATGTGGTTGTGCATAAACACAGGTTTGTTATGTTGGGCCATAAAACTTAACGGGTTTTTGGGTTGGTTTCTACCCTTGTGTAAGAACCCGGTATTTTATTTTGTACTGGATAAAGTGTAAGCGACGATGGGTTAGTTCTCCCGGTGATTAGGACTCGGTATTTAGCTTAGTACCGGATAAAGTGTAAGCAATGTTGTGTAAGGTTTCTCCGCCGAGAAGGGAGTTTGTTGATCTAGTGAAGTAACTCTCGAGTTGGGTACTCGGGGAGTGGAGTAGGGCGAAGAGGAGCTCCGTGACAGTACCATGTAATTCATCGTGTTTTTAGGTGGGGAGTTTTTTTCTTCGGTTTGCTCTCTATTTTATTTATCGCTCTCTATTTATTTTATGCTTGTGATTTTGTTGTGATTTAATGTTTATAATTATGTTGTGACTACTTGGTTATTCTATGCTTTCATATAGTCATAAATCATATTTGGTACTTTTCATATTATGTCGCGATTGATCGGGGATTTGATACAAATGTTTTTTAGATTTTAATCGGAAACGTATTCACCCCCTCTACGTTTTTCCACAATTGGTATCAGAGCCATGTGGCTCTAGTTTTCAAAACAAATGGTTTTCAAAACCGAGTACGATCCATGTATCAATCTATCCGAAAAAACGGACTTATTATGAAGAAGATAATTTTATTCTAGAAGTCTTGTTTCTTGAATATCTTTGTTATACAAGCTTGAATAATGTCCAAAATTTGTCATATAAACTTACCTTAAAGCCTACCAAGTGTTATACCTTTTCGTCGGGTCAAAATATGAGTTTTTTGAAAAATCGATCAGACCAGCCGGTTCTGTTCGACAACAAGCCGGTGCCTTTGTAGGAACAGCACCGGCTAGCCGGTTCTACAGTACGCTTTTCGAAATTTTTGTCAACTTCAAAAGCCCGTAAAATACAAACCGTAAATCCGTACGAGTCATGCCACCTACCGTTTCGAAGATAATTGAGTCTACTTTCTAATAGAATTAGTTAGAGGAACTGAATATAGGTTTAAGTAAATCTAAATTTCAAAAATACCCCAAAGTGTCCAAAATTTCAAATTTCGTATTAACATAAAAACTCAAACTTTTGAGTCGGGCAACTTGGGTTGGTATCCTTTGAACATTAACACATTCCTTTTTAAAATTAAAGTATTTTGGTCATTAATCAAGCTTGGTATACATCGTCATACTCAAACACAAGGCGAAAAGAATTTTTCGTATGATACGGTATACGATTAGTTGCTCTTGTTTGCATTGCTTGTATATATTGATTGTATGCCTATCTCTCATTGTATTTGAGCTTGCTTATTTGTGAAATATAAATGTCAACCGTGTCTTGTTTGTTTCCCCGCTTGTATGTCAATTTAGATGCTTAAAGGAAAATATATGGTCTAAAGAGTGTGTGGTTAACTCATATCTTTGTCAAAAACGAATTTCCGTAAATGTTTTGTCATCCCATATTAGTAATGATATGAATATAATGTGTGATATGCTATATGATTACTTGTTTCATCTTATTTAGTTTCATATACTCTTTGCTTCCTATATGTGATCTTGTTATTTGAGATGCCATGATACTTGTGTGTATTTGTCGTATTTTTTTTTTTTTGCACAATAGGGCTTATGCTAGATCTCGTGCACCTCAAATAGGCATATATCTCTTCCTTTGAATTTGCTTTGTCAACTTCTCGCATCATCTTAATTCTTTTACAAAATCTTGAGAATAAGACCAAGTATGCTAGTAGAATGTCTACTTGTTTTCCTTGTTGCTAGTTGCTCTTTTGTTTGTCTATTCCATGTTTTTGCCTAATGAAGATTATCCTAGGCATCGTACATCTTTTATAGGCATACCTATATCTCTTTGTGTTTAATATATCAACTCTTGTATAACCTTAATATCATAGAAATTAAGTAAGTTAGTTAAGTATTTTTCTTATGCTCATGAAAGTGGGATTGACAACTTGAATGTTTCATCCGAAATACTCAAGCAAAGATGAAATGTAATGATATCTAGTTTTAGTTTTTAAAAGTATTTTTCAAAACGGATCAAAGTAATAAATTATTGTTTTGGTTAATACGGGTCAACACTAGTGTTTGGCAAAACCCATAAAGAACGATTTCGCGCTTCATTTTGACCAAGTGTGTCTTCGATATTTAAGCATGTATTTTAAGAATAAATTCCGGAAGCTCTTGTTAATTACTCTTTCACATATAACTTATAAATACCAAGTACTATATTACTAGGGAATTTCATAATCATATGAGGCCTCTCTGGGGTGTCGTATCGACGAGTTGTGGACTTACGATTAAGTGGTCCGGCTCCTCATACTGTTCCTACATGACCTCAAGACTGACGATATCCCGACGATAGATATGATGACCCATTCAAATTGTTTTATGACAATCACGGTTCCAATGGATTTGTAAATATTTTTCTTAACTTTTGAACAAAAGGTCAATTTTTGATCATGGCGTTTCCGCCTAAGGTTTTAAACATTCTTAGTCTTGCCAAAAAAAGGGGGGACGTTTCAAATATACTTCATTAAAATTATCTACACATTTTTGACAGTGTCATTTCATCTTGTCAATCTTATATAACCACTAGTTCGCCATCTTTCTCTCCATCTCCCAAACATCATTAATTAGCTTTTCTATATAGTGTAAATATGGTACCTTCTCTTTGTTAATTATCGTAAAACAACTTGCTTTGCATACTCATGTGTTGATTATATGTTCTTGTAATTAAATAACAATTTGATTAATTGAAAAATGCATAAACCGTAAAGAGGTTTATTTCATTTTTTTCTATTTGTGTTAATGTCAAGGAATAAACATGATTTACATGATGCTTGCATTAGAAGTAATTGTGTCTCTTATATAATGTCTTGTATGATCTCATTATTTTTTTCATTTTAATACATGGTGATTTCTGATATGAATATGTCTAGGCTTGATAGTTCTTATTGGCATTCCTTTATTCTATTCATATGACATTCTAGTTTTTGCATGCTCAATCATAGTTTACATGATATTCTCATGTATCTCCTTACATATATATATATATATACATATATATATATACATATATATATATACATATATATATATATACATATATATATATATATACATATATATTATATTATATCAGACTTATATAGATATAATACATTTATTTTACATACATTTACTATTATATATACATATATATATTATATAATTATTTATATATAGATATATTATATATATTTATATATATATATTTATATATATATATATATATATATATATTGGATTTGGACTTATAATTCGATTTTGGGCCTATGTTTTGACTCTGGCCCAACAAAGAATGAATATTAGTATTTTCTTTTATATGTATCCGGGCTAATTATAAAACCATAATGGGCCGTAAGGCCCAATGATAAGAAAAAAGACTAATTGACTCAAATTGGATTTAAAATGTTTATGTTGGACTTAACGAATGCTATCGGACTAACATTAGGCTTTTAGGCCCAATAAAGGAAAAATGGGTAACCTAGACTTTTTAGATGGATAGATTGGTAAACGGATATTTACGGAAGTGGAAAAATGGGTTAATTTTAGTTATGATTGAGTGAGCGATATGTAAACATGGACTTTTGGCATTTTGTCAGAACTTTAAGAAATTTTGGGAAATATTGAAATTAAGGTTGAGAACCTTGGTAACCTTTTATAAACGAACGGGTCATGTCGGATTTTATGAAAATAAACCATACGTGGCAAATATTATAGGAAACTTATTTTGTGTCGTTTCGACTAAAGGACAAAATGTGACTTTTAATAAAGTGTCAAGATTAAACGATCGAACGTAGACATACTAAGATAGCAAGATTCTATACTTACCCCATTTAGCCCGATAAAAAGACAAAAATAATAAAATATTATTATTTTATTGTCCTATATATATATATATAAACGTTGGCGTTACGAAGATGTTTATTCTTGTATTTCGGATCTTTAAGTTTTACTCGTTTCTCGTCGGATTTTCTCGAACCGTTTGGTCAGTTGTTTCGTTTTAGTTGTTGGGTATATTTTTGAGTATTAAGTGTTGATGTCGCACTTAGCCCAGGTGTATCGAGTTGTTTTAAAAACAATTTTATTTGCTACTTGTGCACTCATATTATGTCAAAACAATTTTTGCTAATTGTCAATGTTACATGATTTATTTGCTACTTGTGCACTTATATTATGTCAAAACAATTTTTGCTACTTGTGCACTCATATTATGTCAAAACAATGTTACAATTTTTTTACTTGTGCACTCATATTTATAGCTTATTCGAGCTTATGGCTTATTTATTTTGGGCTTATGTTAGTTTCGGCTTATATTGGCTTATGGCTTATTGGGTTTCGGCTCATTAGATTCGGCTAATTGGGTTTCGGTTTATATTGGGCTTATATATATATATATATATATATATATATATATATATATATATATATATATATATATATATATATATATATATTAATATTGGATTTGGACTTTTATTCGATTTTGGCCTATGTTTGACTCTGGTCTCCAACAAGTATGAATGTAGTATTTTCTTTTATAAGTATTCGGGCTAATTATAAAACCATAATAGGCCGTAAGGCCCAATGATAAGAAAAAAGACTATTGACTCAAATTGAGATTTAAAATTGTATATGTGTGCATCTTAACGGGATTGCTAACTCGGACTAAACATTGGGCTTTTAGGCCCAATAAAGGAAAAATTGGTTACTAGTTTTTTTGATGGATAGATTGGTAAACGGATATTTACGAAAGTGGAAAAATGGGTTAAATTTAGTTATGATTGAGTGAGCGATATGTAAACATGGACTTTTGGCATTTTGTCAGAACTTTAAGAAATTTTGGGAAATATTGAAATTAAGGTTGAGAACCTTGGTAACCTTTTATAAACGAACGGGTCATGTCGGATTTTATGAAAATAAACCATACGTGGCAAATATTATAGGAAACTTATTTTGTGTCGTTTCGACTAAAGGACAAAATGTGACTTTTAATAAAGTGTCAAGATTAAACGATCGAACGTAGACATACTAAGATAGCAAGATTTTATACTTACTCATTTGCCATATAAAAGACGAAAATAATAAAATATTATTATTTTATTGTCCTATATATATATATATAAACGTTGGCGTTACGAAGATGTTTATTCTTGTATTTCGGATCTTTGAGTTTTACTCGTTTCTCGTCGGATTTTCTCGAACCGTTTGGTCAGTTGTTTCGTTTTAGTTGTTGGGTATATTTTTGAGTATTAAGTGTTGATGTCGCACTTAGCCCAGGTGCATCGAGTTGTTTTACGTAGTTACCACACAATCATGATACCAAAACGTTTTGTAATGAGAATATGGGTTTTGAAATGAGAAAATGGTTTTATTAATGAGAATAAAGGCTTCGTAATGAGAACAAGGATTTTTTGTGAGTACGGACAAACGCTTGTACAATAAGGCAAATTGTACAATATATATTAATAAGGTGAAATCAATGATTAGGTCGTGGTCGGGTACCGTTGTGCGTTGTAGAGATATTTGGTTCGTTGTGTAGAGATTATTTGGTTCGTTGTGTAGAGATTATTTGGTTCGTTGTGTAGAGATTATTTGTGCGTTGTGTAGAGATTATCTGTGCGGTTATCACCATCTGTCGAGGTGAGTTCTCGTAGCCCCACTTTTTAAATCTAATCCATTGGGGGAAAATGATACTCAAATGTGTTTTGAATTGTTTTTCTGAACTGTGCGAAATATGGTTTTGGTTTTTGGGATAATTTATGTGCTCATGAATGCTATGTGAATATTATGCGGTATGATTGTTCCTGCTATGTCTGTGAAGGGTATGTCCTATTGTAAATGCTCTAGCTGGTAGGCTTTTAGGTGCGCATGACCTCGGGGTTGCGACCCCAAGAGAGGTGGTATTCGATGGTGATAAGACTAGAAGGGATGCTAGGTCTTGGTACATGATTAGCGGGGATGCTAAGTCATGGGTTTGTGATTGTTTGCATATATTCACTGTCATATAGCATAATTGTCCACTGTTTGAGATAATGGCACAACGTGTGGGTTTCCTTCAAACCTACGAGCTCACCAACATTATTGTTGACGTTTTCGAGTATCATTTTCAGGCGTGTTTTGATAAAGGTACATGGATGGTATTGGAGTATAAAGATGTGCACCCTTGGGGATTTAGGATTTAAGACTGAGGTCTTAATTATCAAGATTGAAACAAGAAACCTTTTTAAATTAATCTTTTGTAAACTTCGGATGGTATGATCTTGTATCTTGTGCAATGTGAATCATTATGTCGCATTTCCGTGTTTCCGCCGCTGACGGGGTGTGACACAATCCTACGCAAATAAGCACTTCAAAGTAGGTGGTTTGTTATTGTTAACCAAACAAGCAGTTTCATATGAGCAACCCGAAACATCACCAAACTTTGGGCAGCTTATAGAGGATTTTAGTACTTTCATGGTTAGCTTAATGTTTCGATTAGTTTTCCATAAATTAAAACCAAGCTGACCCGATTCGCAACAGGTTCCGCAGATTAACAACCTTTAAAGTTCATCATACAATATATACACTTTTCATGGTACACCTGATGAGGATTAAGAAGGCAATTCGAATTAACGGTGTTGGCTATCCAACAAAAAGATCTTTTGATAACTTCTTGGACCGATTTGGAATGTTGGTATCAGGTGTTAAATATGAATTCATCTATTATTACTATAATACTACCATATGATACGAATGTAGCAATAATTCTATCTTTCGAGCTAACTTACATATATTTCGATGGGAAATCAACAATTTCTTAGTCAATACAATATCAAAAATCATACTTATCTAATACTAAAATATAAATCTCCTCCTCTATAATATTTAAAATTATAAATCCAACAAATTCACTCAAAATTAATATACATCCAAAAATACAACCACACCAAAATCCATAATATCACATCCCATTCCAAAACTTATCAAACAACACAACAAAAAAACAAAAATATATTATATTCCATCCATTATTAAAAATAATCTTATATTCCTCCTTCTCACCCCTCTCATAAAAACAATATTATACACCAACCCCTTTTCCCTTTATTTCACTTTTTTTTTTTTTTTTGTTTAATATTCCCCCCCACCTGGTGTGCCGTTGGGTTTTTGTTTTAACCCCTTTTACCCCGCCCCCCGGGGTCCTCATAAGTTTGTTTCTTGACACATATAGTCCTTATATATTTGATGTTTTTATATATAGCATTGCATTAAACTTATTACATCATTAGTTATGATATTTATAAAATTTAGATTAAATATAATGTTTTATTTAAATAAATGAAAAGGAAAAGTAGGTTCCTATAACACCAAAAATTCTCGTGTTAACCATGGATGGTGTTTTTGGTGTTATGGAGTGTTTTGGTGTTATGGGAAAAAAACACCACTTTTTCCACGGCTTGAGCCACGGCTCAGCACTGTACCTTGTGCTCTAAGAGGTGATGTGATATGATGTTGTTAACATTGATTAATTCTAGAATACCTGAATATGTGATCTAAAAATCAATAATACACTTGCTATATTTGAAAAATTGCAACTTAAACTACATGGATTAATGCTCATTAAAAATGTATCAAGGTTAAGACTTGAAGCAACCCACAACAGAATGGTAGTTTAAAGACAAAGTTTAGAACTTATTAAAACCTGTAAGTTTTGTTTTAACTATGGTTAGTTAAAACATTTAAACTACCGGGTTTTTTTAACATCCTACCGATAGTCAAATTGACCCATACCGTGAAAGATAACATTCATTGAAAAATTAATTGTCATAAATGCATCAAGTTTTTAAAGACTTGATGCATTGTGGATGCTCTAAGTAAAGAAATAAAAAAATATTATATACTAAATATTTTGACTCAAAAATAGCAAATTAGAGAGATTAAAGATGATCAAATTCTTGCATAGTTATAATCTTTTTAGAGTAACAATATTATAAATAATTCAAAAACATTTCTGATAAAAATTATTAATTAATTATAAGGTACTCGGCGTTGCAACACACAGATACCTTGCTAGTGATACTATTTTATGTATGTTTCGTTTGCGTAATTTTATAAGTATCTTGTAGAACATGGTTTGACGGGCAACTTTCATCTGAAATATACTTTAAAGTAACACAAATAAATATTGATTACTTAAAACGTTAATGATATCAATCAGTTAGTTTCCAATCTAAGAACGGCATGGATGGGTGGTTTTCATTTATTTGCCGATGTGGCGAAGTATGGTCGAATTTATAAATAGACTCTGTGAACGTTTGGGGACGGCAAACCCAGTGTAGGTTCGAACTTTCAATCTGTTGTATCAAACGAAAATGTTTTTTCAGTCTTTTAACTCGTATGCTAAGCGGGTCTGGGACAACAAATCAGTGGACATGTAGGGCAAATACGGTACAAGTAATGCTGGAGCAGAATCTGTGGGGGGTGTCGGGATTGTAACAGTATTTAAGGAAGGGGTATGAAGCGGTGATGTCTATCTCGGTAGATGATTTGTATGATTTGGATGTGGTAAGGAGCGTGTATTCTTGCTAAAGTTAAAGATTTAGTGTCATTTCAGAGGCTTCTAAAACATTTATGTTTCTGAGGGATTCGATGATGTTGGTCTTCCCCCCCCTAGTTATGTTGGGGACGTTGGGTTTGGTTGAATACGACTCTATGGATCAAGTGGGAAGTGTCAAGATTCATAGGTGTTAAAAGAGATATTTTTTGGATTCAAAGATGTTTCTCACGATTTGTATTCCAGATTGAAAGATGTGTTTTGGATAGGGACCTGGTGGGTCTGCATGGCATCATGGGCTCCAGAGGTTTATAAGAAGTTGGGTGGTCGATGGGGAAGCAGCGTGTTTACGGATATGGTAAGTGATGAACCAATGTCTCATGGGAAGGTTTGTGTCCTTACAGAGTCTTTACATCGTGTGATATAGTCCTTTATAGTTTCATATCGTAATCGGACTTATCGTATTATCGCTACTGAGTTTGCATATTGGGCGCCCAATATTGAATCGATGGAGGTCAATTCCGAGTCTAATCCTCTGGAAAGGAAGGATGCAGAGGGTCATAGTTTGGATGAAAGTTTGGAAAATAAGGAGCATTTGGATGTCGATAGTTGTGATTCAGATTCAACCCTAACCCACTTAAATCGTCGCCTTCAAAATCACCATGGATGATCTTGCATTCCACCCAATACTTTCGGTAAGTTTTAATTATGTTGAATCGATTTGTTCTTCTTTTTTATTGTTTCGTGTTGATTGTTATGTGATGCTGTTGGGTTTTGATTGATGTTATTTTTTGTGAATTTTTCTGATTTTAGGTGTCGTGAGTTGTGTCGAGTCGTTCAAATCTATGTTTACTGATACATTAGGAGTGAAATTGCCGTTTACTTTTTGAAAATTGTGACAGGAAGAAAAAGCCAGTCACATTTTGCTCATGGTATTATGCAACAAAGTGGTTGTACGTGTTTGCGCACCCGTTCTTTAGAAACACCCACTAGGATACCCTTGCAAGGCCGAAGGTGATTTTTTTATTCACTTCCTACACTTTTTATCTGAACTTTGATCACAAAAAAGGGATTCCTTAAACATCAACATTGCTCGAGAGCTTGAGTCCGTGATTTATAGTTTTTGGCTTGCAATATTAGCTTGGTTTGGAGGTTTTCGGTCTCAATGTAGGCCACTTTGGTAGCAGATATGTCTTTTAATAGTATCTTCGTAGGCATTATTTTAGTCCATTGCAATTTTTAACGCGTATTTGGGACAACAACAATAATACCTCAAACATCCATTCCCCTACAACAGTGGTTGGAACCTTACTTCTCTTAGTAACTAAATTGTAATGATATATGTGCGTAGTCCATTATGTGCTTTTAATGTGTGATTCTTTTTTTGATAAAGGAACCAAATGAAATAGAGTTTAGCACATCAGATTGTTATCGCGTTTTGGCTTCCAAAAAGTTCGAAGGTGAGGACATTTAGTAGGTTGTATGCTTCAAAAAATGAACTTTGGAGGACTCTTAACTTATTCGACTCATTTGACCTATTACCTTTTTATTCACCCTATGAGCTTACTACATTTACAAGTTTCGTTATAAGCTAAACAACCACTACCTTTGGGTGTATTATAATGTATAGTCTAACAAGAGTAAGGTCTTTATATATGAACATGAAACAATTGTGAGCATGGTTTTATGTCGAATCTTATAATTGATGTATGAAAATTAACAGGTATGGATCTTTGTACTCACTCTCACCTTCAGTGTACACCTTGCTCGGATTGATCGCGCAGCCACATGGGTGATTCTGAGATAGAAGTGTGTGAATCAAGAAAGTGTTAAGGTTGATGCTAACATGCTTACTCTTCAAGACTTAGATATTATGGAACATTGGATTTGAACCGTTTGTCAAACCCTTTTTTGATGATTTTTAGGAAACTACTCTGCAAATCAAAAGCAAATGGCAGTAGCTCATGATGTGGATAGGTTTGTACAGGTGTGGCTGAATAAAGAGTACGAGTATTTAATGGGCGCACTTTCTAACCTGTTACAAACCACCTGCATTTCTTTAAACTACACCTTCTGCAAATGTGACGCTTTAAGGGGTGTTTGGTTGTGGTTGCTAAAGAGGTGCCGTTAAGAGGTGATGTTACCAGCATGTTATAGTTAATCACAGTACATGTATTTTCCACATGCGCATGATGTATAGTGTGTTTTGATAGAAGAGATAGAGAGAGATAGCGCCCTTGGGTTCAACCATAAAATGAGCCGAAGCACTTCTATGCTGAAAAGTGGCTTCATAGAACAGATGGTTGACTTAATCCGAGTCGGTGTATTGGAGGTAGGTTCGAAATCCAAAAGCTTTGGTTTTTATTTCTACGGTGTTCAAGTGTAACCCTTTCATCATGTAAAAGTTGAACATAGTGAAAATGAAGACTTAAACACAACACAAATGTTTATAAATACAAAAAATAACATCGATGTTCTAAACTTATATTTTTTGTGAAAAAGTTTGAAAGAAAGATATATATGAAGGGTGTATAGGTCAACCAAAGTATTTGACCCGCTCTTATTGTCACCTACGTTTTACATGCTACTGACCATAATCCAATCAATGTTCAGGAACTACTGAAATTTTCAGGTCATCAATGTAAGAAAAATATGGCATTGATGGAAGCTGGCTACTCTCATCAGCTTCTTCATATGAAAAGCTAAGGAATTCTTATGCCCACCTGTATTGGGGAGTCTCTGCGTAAGTTAGTTCTTTTTATTTTATCTTCTTTTATTTAGTTCTATAAATATGTCACTCTCCTATTCAGATGCGTAGTCCTGGACACATAGTTCTAATAAGCACTTCTTCTAAAACAAGTGGTCTCCTTCTTTAAGGATGATATTGTAGTTTCTTTTTACAAATTAACGGATTTAGAATACTTTATACATGATGCTTATCTTGCTCTAGACAAGTTAATGTAATATACAACTACGTGTAGATGGCTCGAGTCATGGGTGTTCCAATATCATTTCTCCTTTCTAGAGGACGGAGTATACATGTCATGTTTTATGAACGGTTGTGTCGTGTATTGCGTGCTATATAGAAGGATGGTAAAAGTTCTATGTAGAACACTATCTAATTAAACAACAATCCACTTCATCTCAACCATCCATTTTATTTCCATGGTTTAGATTAATTCCTATTTTAATTTAATTAAAAAACTCACTTTCATCTTATTTTTTTTTAAATTAAATATCTCACAAACCGTTAATCGTTACGCAAAACGAAACATACTATCGCGACGAGAATTAAACCATCTTTCTATAGAGGGGCACTTCTATATACTTTCGAGGAACTTTTTTTGCGATTAATTTTTTCAGTCACGTCTAAAAAAATCACATGTGATTTTACGAAATCATATGTGATTTTACGAAATCACATGTGATTGTGATATAAATCACATGTGATTTTGTCAGACGTGACTGAAAAAAAAATTCGGAAAAAAAGTTCGTCGAAAGTATATATAGAAGTGCCCACTATAGAAAGATAAAAAAAATACTCGTCGCGATGGTGTATTTTTTTCGTTTGACGTAAATTTAATTATACAATTGCGAAGAGAATTAAATTATCTTTCTATAGACGGGCACTTTAATATACTTTCGACGAACTTTTTTTTAAATTTCCGTCCAGAAAAAATCACACGTGATTCGAAAAATCATATGTGATTTCTTACATTAAAAATTATACGTAAATTTGTAAATTCACATGCGATTTATGAATTTATGAAATCACACGTGATTTATTACTTTAAAAATCATAAGTGAATTTGTGAAATCACATGCGATTTATGAAATAGCACGTGATTTTTAAAAACAACAAATCACAAGTGATTTTACAAATCACGTGTAATTTTTTTTGGCGGAAATTTTAACACTAAAAAGTCGTCAAAAGTATATGAAATCGATTTTTTTAGTTACGTCTGAAAAAATCACATGTGATTTTATGAAATCACATGTGATTGTACTACAAATCACATGTGATTTTTTCAGACGTGACTGAAAAAAAAATTCGAAAAAAAGTTCGTCGATAGTATATAAAAGTGCCCCTCTATAGAAAATGATTTAATTCTCGTCGTGATGTGTATTTTTTGTTGTTTGACGATTTACCGTTTGCAAGATATTTTATTTAAAAAAAAAGGTGGAAAGTGGAGTTTTTTAATTGTTTTTTTTTATTTGATGAAAAATGAATGAATAGGATGTGTTCTTTTGTTCTTTGAGATGATATTGTTCTATCATGATCTCACCTTTGGATTTAGTATTCCATTTGAAATTTATATGGTTGTCCATAAGTCCTCTCTCAACTTCTGATGAAAGCAAAACAGAAACATGCACACTATTAAGATCTTCATTCTACACTATTTATACAAAACTAATTTTCCTAATTGATAATTTCAAGCATTGGTAATCAAATGGTGAAAGAAATAAGCGCCCGATTTATCTTATCTATACTACTATATAAAACATTTATAATGTGAGATCTATTAAAAATTAAAATAAAAAGATGCAATCTTGACCATTCATCTCATTTTTGGGAATCACATCATAGAGTAACATGTGTAATCTTTTGATTAAAAAATCACTTTTATTTTCAAATTAAAATATTTTTTTATCAATTTAATTTTATTAAGATATGATTTCATCATATTTTTTAAAATTTTGTGCTATTTAATTCAACATCCATTTTGATATATTTTTATAATTTTTTTGTTTTTACATTTTTAGTGGGTTTATTTTATGTTGATTATATTTTTTACAACTTTAACCTTAATTAAATATAAACTTGATACGTTAAAACTATATATTTTCGAAGAGAGTGTTGTCTTTTTACATGCGAGAATGATGATGTTAATATGGTGTTGCGGGAAAGCTACGGAAAACCCTAAATGCTCACACATAAATGAGAACACATAAATTTAAAGTGGTTGGAAACGATAATTGTACTAAGCGGGTAAGATATTTCATAAAAAGTTAGTTAGTAGAAAGTTTTTATTGCCGCCGCGATGCGCGGGCTAACTAATCTATATCTTCTTATACTACTATGTAAAAACATTCTAAATGGAGACCCATTAATAAATTAGAAGATAGAAGATGCTAATCTTACCATCCAGATCTTATTTTAGGGAATCACATCATAAAGTGAAATGTGTCTCTTTTGAATTAAAAAATAATATTTATTTTCAAGATTGAAATATGGTTGTTTATTCATTTTAATTTTATTAAGATCTGATTTTCATCATATTTTAAAATATTTTTGTGTCTCTTTAATTGACAACATTCCATTTTGGATTATTATTTTTAAGAGATTTTTTTGTTTTTACTTTTTTAATTGAGTTTATTTTATGTTGATAATATTTTACAACTTTTAACCTTAATTATAATATGAACTTGATACGTTAAAATACTATTTATTTTCAAGATGTGTGTTGTCTTTTTACATGACGAGATGACTGATGTTAATTGGTGTTGCGGGAAAAGCTACGGAACCCCTACACGAACACATACAACGAACACATACATTCAAAGTGTTGTGAAACGAAATTACTAAACGGGTAAGAAATTACTTAAAAAGTTACGTCAGTAAAGCTTTTATTGCCGCCGCTATGCGCGGGCAACTAACTAGTATAAAAAGATGACGATGATATGGCACATGGTTTGACCTTCATGTCAAGAAGTAAACAATATTGATTTAGGTTTGGACATTCTATGCAAGTTGTAGCAATTTCGACTATTATGACCCGTTTAAGATATGCCTTTTTCTCGATTAACCATATTGAGTCGTTCTAAACATAAAATCAGGCCAATTATACGCAAACAGTAAAAAGACAAACAAAGTTGACATGATAATGTCAGTACCAAAATTTATTATGCAGGTAATAGAGGTATCTTAAAAGAGGAATACTAGATCCACACCTATTTTATACAAAAAAATTCCACAACTATATGTGTCAAACAAATAGTGGTAGTGAAAAAAAAGAAAGAGAAAATGTGATAGTGATTGGTGAAACAAACATGGCACATGTGTATGTGAAAGTTTTTATGTGAGTTAAGAGTGATTGTTCATCTTAAAAACATTACTTTAATTATGGTTAGGTTTATAACAATTTTTAGGTGATTACATTTATTTGGTCTTCAAATGGCCCCACATTTGGACACTGAGCATACGGACCTGAACCGTATGATTCTGTAACCCTTTAATTAATAATTATCATAATATGGCACATAAACTAAAACTTCGAGGGGATTTACTACTGACAACGCATATTCTTCTGGATTTGGGGATCCAGCTCATTGTAATCACCATTCCTCTGTAATTTCTCAACATCTGTTCTTTTCATTTATATCTTTTATTCGTTTATTAGTTTGTTGCTTTATTCTTATTTAGATGGTTGTCTCGACAGGCCGCCCGAAGAGGCTCTTTATATTTGTTAACCCATTTGGAGGGGAAAAAAAATCTGTTCCAAGGTTTTTGCCAACGATGTAAGACCAATACTCGAGGATAATAATCTTCCATAATCTCTTAAAATCAAATGCTACTTCATGTAACTTAGAGTAAAGGGTGTAGTGAAGAGGTTTTACCTCTTCATTTGGGCCCCACTGCTGCCACCTCAGCGCCACCTCATTTCAACACAACACACAAAAACACCCCTTCACTCATGACATTTCTCTCTCCTCTTCATTTGGGCCCCACCCACTCACAATTTTATTTTCTTTTCCATTTTTCACACAAATTAAAATTCATTTCATAAAATAAAAATTACAAATACGGAAAATAAAAATACAATACGAAAATAAAAAAAACAATACGAAAATAAAAATAACAATACGAAAATAAAAATAAACTACGGAAATAACTGATATTTCGCCATTATTTGTGCTTGTTTGTTTTTGATAATTGTCTTCTTTGGTTCAGGCAAAGAGTCGGCATCAATCGTGAGAAACTGCAACTCGTTTAGCTCCGTTGCCGACTGTTCTTTAACTTTCTTTGCCTCGTACGCCGATTTACCGGCTTGGATCTTCTGGCGTAATTCCTCGTTTAAAACGTCCTTCATAGACCCCGAACCACTACCCGCGCTGCTCTCAGTTGTTTCTGATTTTGTCTTCTTGGCGGGTCTCGTTTTACCCGGTGGTCGAGGCCGAGCATCTGGACCGAATATTTCCGTGTGATCCTCCGAGTCAAAGTGATCCGCTGCGTCCCATTTTGGGTGTTTTTTGAGCACCCTCCACCCGTGTTCGTAAGCAAATTTTTTCCCCTTATTACAAGCCGAATATTCGGCCTTCGCAGCTTCCAAAACATCACCGTCATTTTCACCGCTTTTACGAGTTATTCCTTTGTAAATAGCGTGAAACTTTTGACAATCGGGGTGCATCCGATTCCATTTCCCCGTTATCATATTCTTGGTACGAGAAACGCCATTGGTACTTTTGTTGAAATCGTCATGAATCTGCCCCCAAAAGCATTCTTCGTTTCGGTCATTCCCGATATCATTGTTCTCGGAAACTCCGACCCAAACCTCGCACAATAACTTCTCCTCGTCACGTGTCCAACGCACGGAAGTTTGAGTCGGAGCTGTCGTCGTCATCACAACATCTTCTTCGTCTTCGATGTTGTCGTCGTCCGCGGACAAATCAACCGCGGGGATGGATGATTTTTTTGCCATTCGTTTTCCTTTTCGACGGGTTTCTTTTTGTGGTGGTTGTGGTTGTGGTACCTTGAATTGTGTTTCGGGGACATTTTGGGTTTGGAAATTTTGAAATTGTGTGTTGAGTTGCGCTTGTTGAAACGCTTGTTGTTGTTGAAAGTAGATTCGTTCGGGTGTCATTTGGGGAAAGTATTGTGAAGCATGAGGGAATTGGCCGGATGGGAATTGGGAGGAGCTTCCGATAGAGTTTTGGGAAGATGGCGTCGACGGGTTCAAGGATGACGATTGATTCGAGTTAGTTGTGCCAAGGAGCTGCGAGAAGTTGAGATTAGGAAACCCGTCATTTGGGATTCGAGACATTTTTTTTGATTGTAGGTAGAAAGAATTGTAGATTGAATGTATTTGTGTGTGTTTAAAATGATAAAAGTATTGGATATATATAGATTTTAAAAATTAATTTTAATAAAAAAAAGTTTTTCTTAAACTATCCGTTGCCAACGGATAGTTTTGGAGGGGGGCCCATTTTTTCCAACATTCATTTTAAGTCGTTTTGTGGCGAAGGAGACGGCGAAGAGGGGGAGGGGGCGGTGTGGCGGCGAGCCACGGCGAGCTGCCACCTCAGCCACGACGAGGGGATCTCGCCGTTACACTCTTTACTCTAAGGATAAGAATTATATGACTAGCACTTAAACCCTTTAAATATTCCACCCAAAAAATATGAGGTTCTCCCCTAGATCTTTAGGAATTCAGGTATCCATTTTTAATACCTAAGATAATTTTACCTTTAGATTTCTTGAGTTAAGGAGTGAGCAATTACATGTGTTACGTTCATGGATGTGTTCGTGCATATGTGATTTTGTCGCCTTTTCTGGAGCATTGATACCGGTTAAAACTATATGAGTGTACCGGTAGTGTATTAAATTCTAGAACTTGTTTTTATGATGCATCCCGAGACCACACAGTGAGTATTAGGATTTGCTAAATGATAAGAGGCACTAGAATTAACCCATGTTTAAACTTGTATTTATTATTATGGTCACCTCGATCATATAACTATCCCACACCCTTGCCATGCACTCATTTTTAGTGCATGATACCCCTTGTACACCCCTCTGAGCCTATCCTTTTCACGGTTCTCGTAATATTTTGGTGGACTCCAGATTATTAATGAAGAGCATTGTTACCCTTAACTAATTGTTACACCCAAATCGCCTTAGCCTTCCATGTATGTACTCATTTTTAGTAGATTATTGTTTTAACCAAAGTTAATTATTTGAGTACATGGTTGCTGAGTCCTTATCCTTGTAAGTATAGTTTTGGGACGATTAGAATTTATGGTAGTATTTGTTTTGCAGAAGAATGGAGAAGAAAAGTCAAATCATTACCCCCATATTTGTTCGATAGTCTCCATGTTATGTTGATCCACCTTAATTCGGGTCATTAGTTAGCTTATGTATTGTGTATCAAAAACTCAAGTGTAGGGGTATGTTTATAAACCCTAAGTTATGTACTATCTTTTATAAAAAAAAGTGAAAAATAGAAAAGAAAAAGAAAAGAGTTTGATGTAGAGTTTTGTATAGTATTGTACATCTTTGTCCGAGTGGTCAAAGTCTTTAGCTTAGCAACCCAGTCAACGTGTATTCTTATAAATAATTAACTCACCACTTCACCCCAAATTCACCCAAATAGTCACCCCCAAATATATCCTATCCGTTTCCGTTTCCATTATTGTTATCATACACCTACACCCCAGAACCCTTAAAGACCCCTGGGATAGTAATTTTTAGTACTTGCACCTAGTGATGGAGGTTTGATCCTTTTACCAAGCCTGTGATATTTTATATGCTACGACAGATAATGAGTGTTATATTCTCGTTTCCTATACTGTTATATTTCATTATACACCTGAGAGAAAGAGAGAATATAAACATTTATGTGAGTTGCTAGTTTATAACTTTCGTGATTTTAATTACGAGGTCTAGAAGGTTGTGTCATAAAATATCTTTAAAAAGTAGGTTAAATTTCCCCGATATTGCTATTGTCTAGGTAGAAAACCCATTTGCTTGAGGACAAGCAAATCCTAAGTGTAGGTGATATGTGTGAAAACACATATCCGTTTTATATCAAAAATGACCCACAAAAGACAAAATTGTGCTTAAAATGCTTGTATATTGTTTATTTTGTCTTTGTGATTGTGTAGGTACGAATAATGCAAAAATCGCAAGAAAACGGTCAAAACCAGACAAACACAGACACGGGAAAGGAAAGAGAATACAAGAACCGGGAGAATGTTATCAAAGGTTAAATGGTCAATTCCAGTCAATCAATGGTCAAACCTGGTCAACCATATAAAAGACTAAACCCCAAAATCACCAAAACAGCCCTTGAAATATACCAAATTGCAAAAATAGTCCCCTAAACCCTAACGATGCTAACTCTTTTTATTATAAGAGTTAACACCCATTACCTTTCTATATAACCAAGCCCGAGCCCAAAACCTAACCCCGGCCCAAAACCCTTTATAAGCCCAAAATCAAACCCCAGGTTAAAAGAAATGTCAAACACCTCCTTTGATACAAATTTTTAAGCGCGAAAGGTTGTTACTACTGTTCACCATCTCCTTCGTTTAACCCTGAGTTAAAACCAAAGGGCAAATCAAAATTGGCCACATGGAAAGACAATTCAAGGGATTAAGTACAAGCTGGCAGAGTATTACATCACCAAGCGCTCTCATTGGTTAAATCCTACATAAGTGAGGACACGTTGGAGTGAAGAAAACACACAAGGGCAAGGATTTTACACTAAATCCCTCCCTAAAGAAGCACAAAAGGATCAAACCACGGATTGCCACGTTGGCAATCCGTGTGAGCATATCTAATCCAACGGTGAAGAATAGAGATCCAATGATTGGCAAGATTCAAGGGCAGGGATTTATGGGAGCGTCTAACAAACTCCAGGACCTAGAAGCTTCTCTGAAGGCTATATAAAGCCTCTCACATTCACACACGGAGAGATATATCTAGGAGTAGTTTATAAATTAGCTTATTAAAATTAGCTTTTGTAATTTTCATTTAAAATGTTTTAGCTTAATGTTTGCTTAAATGTAATTTTCTTTTCAGAATTGTACTTAACTTTTTCCTTAATAGAATTCAGATTTGCTTTTCTCAAATTCACTTAAAACTTTGTTTAATAAGCTTTTAATGTTACATAAGCTCCTCACAAGCTCATCTTAAGCTCTTTGAGTCTCTAAGCTCAAATTAAGCTCATAATAAGCATTTAATCTACTTAAACTATAAAAATCAGTTAATTACCTTTGCCTATTGAATTTTGAGCTTTTGGATGATGAACTAGCCATGGATGAGTTCATAAGGACTTTACTAGCTTATCATTTGATAAGCTAGAGCTGTAGAAATAGCTCCTTGAGCTTATTGCCTTTGTTTAGCTAAGATTTCTGTAAGTTTCCTTTTAAATTCAAGTCTCTTCGCTTAATAAGTTGCATTTGCTTATTTTCTGCTTATATCTTGCTTAATTGTGCTTAAATCTGTCTTATTGTGCCTATTAAGTTTGTTTGATCATTTGTTTTCTAGTTATATAGCTTAGATCTTAGTTTTAATGTTTTTTTTGTCTCTAATCTGTCAAAAAGAAAAAAATATAAGTATAGTTATTAGATCTTCAATTCTGGCTTAATTGTTTGTTGAAATAGGTTCATTAGATTTGTTATAAGCTATTTGTTATCTGGTATTTAGGATTTAAGCTCTTAATTTCATTTTCATAAGCTAATATGGTATTGAGTCTAGTTAAAGGGGTGTTTGGCATAACAATGTTAACCACAAGTTAATACTGTTTGTGCCCTTTTGGTCTAGGCCTTAGGTATTGAACTCTCAAATAAACTTGTTAGAGTAATTTTTTTAAAGCTAAGTTAGGAATTATAAGTTTTTCATAAGTTAGATTTCCTATAGTTCAAATCTGTTAAGGTTCTTTTGCATTAATAGCTCAATTCAGTTCTAGATTTTGTAATTGCTTTATTTGTATTTAGGTAAGTGTTGAAATAGAGTAGAAAGAAGGTTCTTAGGTCTGAATTTACAGGTTTTTAAGTTTTGGTCATATACATGTCAACTGCATCAGCAGTGTTAAAAAGCATAAAGGTCATTTTCTAGCTTCATTTTCAGTAAAAGAAAATAGGTGTTAGGTTTTAATTTTCAGCATAAAAGTATCTTATATATCATAGTTTACAAGTTTGCAACTAGTTTTTAAATTCTAGCTTATTTTGTCATCTAAATTTAAGCTGCAAAATTGCCTTTTGTCTTTTCATTATCAAAACAAAACTCAACATGATCTGAGCCTTAGGTCTGTTTTCAAAGTGCTTTTGTAATAAGCAATTGAGTTTCAAACCTTGTTTTAAAAGTTGATTTTGGAAGCTTATTAGTTGTAGTATCAGCTTTCATAAGCTATTTCCCCACAAGGATCCAAGAGCTTATTGAAAAATAAGCTCAAATATCCCTGTAGGGACTGTTTGGGTCTCAGGTTTTGTCAAGTGCTTATTTCAGTTTTTATAGCTTATTTTCTTAAACTTTTGCTTAATTTGTTCTTAAATTAGCTTATTAGGTTAGTTTAAATTAGTTCTTAGCTTATTAAGTCAGTTTGTTGCTTAATTTAGTTTTTTTCATTAAAACCAAAAACACCAAGTCAGTAGCCTGTAACCTTTTCCTAGTACTTTTTAGTTGCTTAATTAGATTTCAAAATGTGTTTTGCTTATTGTTTTAAGTTGATTTTTAGCTGTACTTTAAGAAAGTGTTAAGCTCTTAGCTGTAATGATCCATTTTAGTGCTTAAAATTAAGCTCAAAGATCCCTATAGGGCCTGTTTGGTTATTAGTTTTAATAAAAGAGCTTATTTAGTCTTCTAGTTTTTCTAGCTTATTGCTGGCTTAGCTTAGGTTTAGCATATTATAGCTTATTCAGTCTTAACTTTAGCTTATTTAGTCTTCTAGCTTATTTAGTTTAAGAAAAACCAAGTTACTTTTATTAAAAGTGCTTATTTTTAGCTTATTTACAACTTTGTTTTTATAAGTTTTCAAAAATAAAAAAAGGGAAGGTGGAAATCGGGGGTGAGCAAGACTCGAACCCCCGACCTCAACACCCTCAACCCTTTTATAGCAACACAACACACACTCCACTACCAACGCGTCCTGGGGTCTTTTTCGTTAAACATTTACAACATTTAATTCTTATACACATTTAATCCATTTTAGCTTATAAGCTGTTTAAGCTTATTTCATGGCTTATTCATTAAGCTGTGACACCAAGCTTATTTTTCCTAGGTTCTAATTAGTTCAAGCTATTTTCTGTATTTTTTTAGAATTTTTAGAATTAGTTTAGTATTTTTATTAAAAACTTTAAAAAATCATAAAAAATAGAAAAATAATCAAAAAAATATAAATCTTTTTTTTAAAAATTTCTTTTATCATAAAGTTTCTAGGAAAATTAGTTTTGCTTTCGTAGGGTTAAAATTGCAAAATCTCATTTTTTAAAGAACGGGATTCGTTCCCGTTTACATTTTTCGTGTTTTTAAGCTCATTTCAACTCCGTTTTTGTTCTAGTTTTTTTTAAACTTACTTTTTAGTCCATTAAAGTCTATTTAAAAAGAAAAATTCATATTTTAGGTTTAATTTTGGAAATTTAGGGTTTTTAACTGCTGTTTAGGGTTCCCGTTTTGCATTTTTAGTTAAAGTTTAATTTCCCGTTATTTGATTTCGTGCTTAATATGTTTCATTTGCTTATTTTTTAATGTTGTAGAAATACATCAATCAAATCAATCTTTGTTACCGGAATTCAACTCATTGTCCAACAACAACATGTCACAAATACATAAATCGTTGGGAATAACGACCCGAATCAGTAATTCCCGTTAATATACCGTATTAAAAAAAAAATTTTTTTTATATATTCATTTTGTGAAGATTTTTCCTTTCTTCCTTTGTCCACCGAAGGGTAGTTTTGTAATATTCTTTTATATTTAGTTATTTTATTTTATAACGTGTGTTGAATTAAACCTGAACATCAATGTCGTTGGAATATGTAGCTTTGGTTTTCTCTAGTTTTGGTTTGTACTCTTTGGCTCTAGTGTCTTGCTAATGTCTTTTTAATATATTTCTGCCATTCCAAAAAAAAAATATGATATACATATTAATCATATATGATAAAAACTATTCATAATCAAAAGACACAAAAACAAGAGTCCCACAGATTTCATGATTAAACCAAGCCCTATTTAATTATCTAAACTACTGTTCTTCTCTTCAATCAATTCTTCTTCATATTCAACCAAATCTTTTTTTGGAAACTACCATCCTGGCCACCATGACTTCAAGCTTGATCTAAACATACCTGTGCACATTTCGATCTCTGAAAAATAAAACGACTAAATAAACAACACCTAAAAAAAATGAAATATCATATATGAAATCATCAGCCACATACATATAAAAAAAGCAAAACATATATGATAATTACGTACGAAACATGATCATAAATGATATACAAACATACTAAACAACAAACTATTAAAAATGCTTTGCTAACTGTATAAGCATATATACACCACGATTCAGTTTAATATCAACAAATTAAATCTATAAAGCTTATTCAAAACATAAAAATAGCTAATAACAAAGCTTATTAATCACTAGCAACAATAAAAAAGCTTAATAAGCTAATAATTTCATCAAAATAAGCAATAAGCAAGCTTAAACTTAGCACATAAATCCAAACGATATAAAACATAAACTTATATATCCACATACAGGTCTAAAAAATTAGCATATCACTAATCAACATATACTATATGATATTCGATCGAAATAAGCGAATAATAAGCTTATAAATTTAAGATAGATGATAAATTTAACAAGCTTCTTCAAATCAAAATAACTAAAAAAAGATATGATGAATGTAACCTAATGTTAATCAAATGAAGAAGAAGGTGATGGATCGATTGAAGATCGATCGATTAGTTGTTCGTGTTATTTTTATTTAAAGATCAAAGATCAATCGATCGATCTGTTGTTTGCACCGGATGAGATTAATTTGTTAGGAAAATATTGTAAACAGACTTAATACTGTTAGTATTAAAGTTAAGTCTGTTAGTTATAGTTAGTACTGATAGAAATAGTTATTAGTACTGATAGTATAAAAGTTTAAGTCTGGTGAAGCAAGTTAAGTCAGCTATTCATATAACCTTAAGTCGACAGTATTAAAGTTAATACTGTTTGACCAGACAGTTAAGTCTGGTTGTATTAATAGTACAAATTATCACTTACGTCATCTAGGAAGAGGATAAGTCTTAATCTCTAAAACGCGTTAGGGATCCTAAGTATATAAAAGGAACATAGAATAGTATTGTAAACATATGAGTTGATTGAGAATTTACAATCAAATAGTAATAGTAATAGCAAGTTTGATATTTGTTCTTGTGTTCATCTTGGTATAGATATTGATATTCCGCGTCAATACTTTGTATTCACGATGTTATTGACTCTCATAGTATCATTGATTTATTCAAAGACTATCATTCGTTCAAAGGCTCATTGAGATCCTGTTTATAAGGACCTACAAGTGGTATCAGAGCCAAACCAAAGGGACTTTAACACAAAGATTGAAACATAGATCAAAACCTTTATTCACCAAATCAAAATAGTCCATGTCTGGCAAACGATAATTTTTCTCTTAAATGATGATGAGGAACTTTCTCATCAGATGAAAGCATCTTAGATGGATCTGTAGCCAGCATCCAACTAAGGAGAATGCTCCTGCTAAACCACCACAACTATCACCACAAACTCACATTCAAACATTAAACGTCCCGTTCTTCAAAAGGATGAATATGATACTTGGGGCTAATGGAGAAGGAACATACTCTTAGTATATAGATAATGATGTGTGGAAAGTGATTCAGAATGGGAACACAAAGAAGCGAGTCACCAAAAGGTAAGGATGGTGTATACAGGGTTCTTCCTCCAACAACACAGAAGAACAATTTGCTGATGAGAAAGAAAGGAAAGCTAGAACACTGCTGTTAATGGCTGTTCCAAAAGAATCATCTCAGGCGTTATTTTCAGGCACATGGATTGATGCCAAAGAGATAATATTGCAGCCATCAAGAACAAGATTTGGGTGTAATGGCAAACTCGAAGAAAATTGCAAAAAGCTATTTTTGAAACAACCTTTGAGGCATTTACTATCTTCGTCCTAAGAAAGCTTAGAGAAAGGTATGATAGGTTTCCAAAAACTCATAATCCACAATTGGATGCTCTTGTGCTAGGTGTCAGAATATAAGAAGGCAAATCACCAAGTTTTGAGGTCCCTTCCTCCTGCATGGACATTCTAATCAGCCATGACAATCGAGAACGAAAAGAATATTGACACACTGTCAATAGATGATTTATACAATAATCAGAGCGTCTTTGAACAAGAAGTCCAAAAGATCAAATCATCTTCTTCCCTGCATCTGATAATGTGGCTTTTCTATCTCAAGCCAAAGCCTGTCTTCAAGCAAGCATAAGCCAAGCCACAGCTCAGGAAGTTATAGTTCTTATACCACTTCCTCTTCCAAAGCAACACCAACTGCTACTCCTGGTCTTGCTGATGAAGTTATCCATTCTTTTCTAGCCACAAATGCTGATGATGTGGATATTGGACACATGAAGACCTAGATCAAATTGGATGATCTGGATTTGGAAGAAATGGATAATAAATTGGCAGATTGCAATGCTGCTATAATAGATTAAGAAGTCTACAAGAAACAGGCAGAAGCCAAGAGATGGATGGAAAAATGCCATGTAGCATTTGATAAGAAAAAGTTGAATTTTCAATGCCACAATACTGGGCCATTTTGCAAGGGAGTGCAAGTTTAAAGGTTCAAAGGAAGGTAGCAGGCAGGAAGCAGGTAGAGGTCAGGATTTCAAGCAAGTGCAAATTGAAAAGGAAGCTTTGATGACTATTGATGAAGGACAGATCAATTGGGTAGAGCAGACTACAGATGAGGAACTCAACCATGCTCTAATGGCTTTCACTGTGAATAATGAGGTATCCATAAGTTTCTAAATTATGTTTAGATTCATATAATGCTCTTCAAAAGCTAAGTAATGAATGAGAACAGCAATCTGATGTTGGTAACCAAGAAGCTACCTTAGTGCCCATAAAAAAGTTAGCAGTTAAGAAAATTAGAATCTCTCAACAGCGTTAAAGCCAACCCGACAAACAACAATCATCCTTTAACTGAAAAATTAAATTTTTCAGGCCAATCAATTTTTGAAAAAGATGAAAACTGAAAAAGTAATAGAAGAATAGGAATGAAAGCTGTCAAAGACAAAGATGATTTAGAAAACAATTTTTGACGTCTTGGTCTGCACTTCTAAAAAATCTTTGGAAGCTAATGATTGGGGATGAGCTCAACTGTTACGATAGGTTTAGTGATATGGCCATAAAATCAAATGCTGAGTCCTAGGATAATTAGGAAGAGATAAGTAGAGAATTTTTGCCTTTTAGGGAAACAATGAGATATAATGATATCCCACCTATACAACAGATTCAAACAGGTAGAATATAAAGGGTTCCTCATCCTCTTAGTGGTGATTATACCCCTAGGGAACAAGAGGACATAGATGATTCTCTGTATGAGTATGGAAAATAATGGGCCTCAACCTCAATCTCCTAGTCCTATTGAGTCTGATGCAAGTTCCACTGTTTACTCACTTGTCAAATCCAATGACAGTGATGGGGAACAAGGGAAAAAAACTGTATCTGACCATTCAGTCACTGATGACCCTATCCCTATACCTTCTAGTGAGCAGGTTACCACTTCCACCCAAAAGACTCAACCACAAGTGCCTAAACCTCAACAAACAGTTGACCAATTTGTTCACGGAGCAAGTAAAAACGCCTAGGCAACCAATTAGACACTAGTGACTCCCTCAACCTATTCCATCATACAATAAGACATAAATGGAATCAAAGAATGGAAAGGGAATTAGTGCAGGATATTCGTTTGAAAAGAACACCAGTTTTGTGTGTGGAATTTTTAGTCACTTGATTAAGGATTGTGGCTTATAAAAAAAAAAAATGAGAAAAAGATGCAAGGGAAGCTGCTTTTAGAGCACAAGGTTGGATTCATGCTAATGTTAGGCAAGCCTACACCAGCATGGACATAACTCTAACACTAGGGTGAATAAAGCAAAACAATTCACTCCCAGTACCTGTACAAAACTAAACAACATATGTACCCAAACCATAATACTGCTAGCAAAACTATAAAACTGGTAGGGTAAATATTAAAACTGGTCATAAGAAATGTTAGTTCCTGTTAGTCTGCTGGCACTCAATAAGTCTGGTGCCTTCTAGATTAAATACTGGCAAGCAACATGATAATTCTGGTAGTGTGCATTTTTAATTCTGGCACTCAATTTAAGTCAGGTGCTTCAGATTTAAATACTGGAAAGCAACAAGTTTAGTTCTGTTAGAGTACAATGACCAGTATCAAACACTGAACAAGACACAAGCTCTAAGACCATGTCTCAGTGAATCAAAACAGCCCAAAGAAATGTTTTTTTCAAACAAAGATCACTTGAAAATACGACCCCTTATTCAAGGAACTACACAGCACACAAGTCAAAATATAGCTGTTAAGGGCAAAGTGGGCACTGCTGGTAAGAACGCCTCAGCAGGTTGTGTTTGGAGACAAGCAATACCACTCTCCAATACCAATTGTGGACCACCCCTGATTTCAAATGTTCGATGTTTCAGAGGTCCACAAGGCAGACCCAAGGCCTTGAATGCCTGGGTCCCAAAGAGAAACTAATCTCATTTTGATTGAGCAGAGCAATCCACTGAAGCATATGGAGCCATAGAGGTATTTTTTGATAGTGGATGTTCAGGGTACATGACTGGTAACAGGAGCCCAACTTGGAAGATATCAAGAACTTTCCAAGTGGGATCTTGTTACTTTTGGAGAAGTAAAGGTAGAACATTGGAAAAGTACACGATTAGATTAGGAAATTTATTTTTGATATGTGTCTTTTGTGAAAGAACTTGTGACATTTTTAACTTATTCTTCCATATCCAGATATGTGATAAAAAGCTAAATGTACTTTTTAATAAAAAAAGAGTTGTTTTGTGTGTCCTCTACTTCAGATGCCTATGCACAATCAGGTCCATCTTAAAGTTACTCCTAGCAACACAACATGTAAACTTTTGATATGAAAAATGTTGCTTCTTTCAAAAGTGTATACACTTTGTTTAATGCAAAAGCCACATCTAATGAGCTTAAATTGTGCACAGGAGGTTAGGTCACCTTAATTCTTCAAAAACATAAATAAAACTGTAAAGGGAGATAATCTAGTAGAGGTTACCTTCCAAAGTTTCAAAAATGAACCACACTTGTGTTTGCTTGTAAAGGGAAAGCAACACAAGGCCTCAATGTAAGTCCAAGAATGACAGTATGTGAACCACCCCATTACACACCTTAACATATGGCACTTATTTTGGACCAACCTCGTGAGGAGAATCAACATGCAAGTTACTTGCAGTGATTACTGAGGACTGTTCAAGTTTTTGTTGGGTAATCCTTTTCTAGCCCAAAAAGGATGAGACTAGCAACATTCTTAAGACTTTTATAAAACAGATAGAAAACCAACTAATCACAGAGTGAAAATCAATAGATCAGATAATGGGACAGAAATTTAAAAACAGTTTCTGCATGAAGTTCTTGTGAAAAGGGTATAAAACAGGAGTATGTAATGCAAGAAACTCCTCAGCAAAATAGGGTTGCTGAGAGAATGAATGATGACCCTTATTAAAGGCTGCTATGACTATAAGCTAGCTGACTCACACATACCTACCACTTTTTGCAGAAGCAGTTAATACAGCATGCAAAACCTTCAACAGGGTAATTGTGACCAAGCCACAAACAAAACTCCTTATGAGCTTTTGGTTGTCCCACCAAACCAATCCTTAGCTCCCATAAGACCATTTGGGTGGCCATGTATACCATTCTCAATACTCTATGCCCACTAGGAAAGTTAGTATGAGAAATCAGATGAGGGTTTTCCCCTTGTTGGTTACTCTGTGAACAGTAAAGCCTTTAGGTTTATAAATTTATACCCAAAAGGTTGAAGTACACCTTCATGTCAACTTCTTGAGGAAAAACCCAATGTCCAGGGGAAATAGGAGGGCATAGGTGGATGATTGACTTACGAATTATCTTACAGACTCTACGAACTATATACTTGTTTCCTTTGCACAATCAAGCTAACCCTGCAGGTCAAGAGGAGGTCATTGATATGATGTGCAAGACTGAGGAAGTCTGCCAGAACTTAATTGGAGATTACATCAAACTTCTCTAAAAATGAAGCAACTAGAAAAGCAGCTGTTCTGAAGCAGATTAGCTACAAAGAAGACTACTCCCCAAGCAGCCCATCTTCCTACAACCAATACCAAGATCTGCTGATGACATTATGATCTTTAACATAGCTGGATGCTCTGCTTTGAAGCACATAGGAACCGTATCTGCAACAGAAACTCTAATCCATTACTAATCCAGTTAAATATGGTAGTATTAATCTTATACTGCATTTTGAGAAGGTTAATACTACTGTGCAATACTGAAGGCTAACTCTCCAGTGCTGATCATGAAGAAGAGGTCTGTACTCTGATGCAGATGATGAATGAAATGCCTGAAATAAGATTTAATGATAAATAAGTTGAAGGAATCTTTGAAATGCTTCTTAAGATATGAAGGAGATTATTTCATGATTTTCACAATCTTACCATATGAGGTATATGTTCCTACAAAAACCCATCTCTAAGGATTCACAATGCTCATCCTCAAAGTCAAATCCTTGGAAATCCCATAGTACCTTTCAGACTAGAAGCCTCTCTCAAAATCACATGAGGCACATGCTCTAGTGAGCTTACATACAAGCACACCAAATGAAGCAATCATAAAGAGCCAACAACATTGTCTTTTTTCTTCTTTTTATCTCAATTTAACAAGGAGAGTCTCAGAAGCACTTGAAGAGGAAGCTGGTTGAAGCTATGAAGAAGAACTGGTGCAGTCAAAGCTTCAACAAGTTGGTTTTGTTGATTAACACCCAATGGTGGCTAAAGTGATAGGTACTAAATGGGGTATACAGGAAACAAGAAGGATGAAGGAGTAGTTGTCAAAACACACAATGCATGGTAGCTCAGGTCATAGACAAGACTAAAAGGATTTGACTATTGAGAGGTTTTTGCTCACTGTAGCAAGATGTGAAGCTATCAGGTAATTTTTAAGCCTTTGCCCTCATTTATGATTCATAGTTCTATCAAATGGATGTTAAAATTGCTTTTCCTGTAGGCACTATTGATGAAGAGGTCTATGACTCACAACCTCCCGTTTTTGTTGATCCTGATCATCCAACAAAGTTTTATAAGGTGGTTAAAAGCTTTGTATGGATATTGCACCAAGCCCCTAGAGATAGCTTGGTATGCAACAGTTGTCAACATTCCAAGAGAATCATGGATACAAGAGGGCAACCATTGACAGACTAATCATAGAAGAAACAAAAAGGATATCATGTTGTGTTCAATGTATGTTTGATGATACATTTTTGAGGGTCCTACCAACAAGTCTTGGTGTGATGCGTTTGAAGCTTTGATGCAAAGCAATTTCAATGAGTTCCCAGTGGGAGCACTTAAACTCACATTTTTCTTAGGTCTACAAGTCAAGCAGAACAAGGGAGGAATCTTCATATCTCAGGACAAGTATGTAGCTGAGATACTCAAGAAATTTGACCTTGTAAATGTGAAAGCTGCAATCACTCCCATGGAGACCAAGTTGCCTTTGACAAAGGATGAGGAAGCTTTTGATGTAGATGTACACTTGTACAGATCTATGATAGGTTCCCTCATGTACTTAACTGCTTCTAGACCTGATATTATGTATGCAGTATGTGTTTGTTCACGTTTTCAGGTAACTCCAAAGACTTCTCATCTCAATGCTGTCAAGAGGATCTTCAAGTATCTCAAGGGCAAACCAAACTTGGGCTTATGGTATCCTAGGGAATCACCCTTTGACTTGGAAGCATTCTCTGATAGTGACTATGGTGGGTCCAACCTTGACAGGAAATCCACAACAGGTGGTTGTCAATTTCTTGGACAAAGACTTATCTCATGGCAATGTAAGAAACAGACAATTGTGGCCACTTCAACAACTGAAGCTGAATATGTAGCTGCTGCAAATTGCTGTGGACAAGTATTGTGGGTTCAAAATCAATTGTTGGACTATGGTTTCAATTTTATGAATACCAAAATCCACATTGATAATGAAAGCACAATCTGCATTGTGAAGAACCCTGTTTATCACTCCAAGACAAAGCACATCGAGATTCGTCACCACTTCATAAGAGATTGTTATGAGAAGAAGCTCATAAGTGTGGAGAAAATTCACACAGACTTAAATGTAGCTGACTTGTTGACCAAACCATTTGATGGACCACGGTTTAATTACTTGGTGGTTAGCATTGGTATGATCAACCCATAGCAACATTTAAGGGGAGGCTTAGTTGTATAGTTTGTTTTAATTCTGGTAGCTAAGTTATCATTAATACTGTTAGTTTAATATTGGTAGTTCTGTCATATTAATACTGGTAGTTAATTAGAGTTAATTCTGGTAGTTAATACTGGTAGATAATTAGAGTTAATTCTGGTAGTTAATACTGGTAGTTAAGTAGAGTTAATTCGGGTAGCTAGTTTTTATTAATTCTGTCTATACAAATTTCTTGCAGTATGTTTTTCTTTGTTTTAGACTAATTTTGCAGGCCTAGCATGGATGAAAGGGAGGAGTGCCAAGGTTTTTAACAATTGACCATTTTTCATACATACTTAATTCTGGTTGAAAAAGAGTTAATTCGGGTTGACTCTTAATTAATTCTGTTTGACCAAACTTAAGTCTGGTAGTGTAAATTGTTAATACTGGTAGGTTATTGTTAATGCTGGTTGCGGGAAAATTGACTTTTTCTGTTTAAATGTTACCGTTAGAGATTTTTACGGCGCAATAGTCGTACAACAGAGAAGCTATATATAGATAAAGTTTGATTTCTCTTTCATACTTTTCTTTTTATTGCTATCTCCTTTTTATGCAAAGTAAAAATTTCCTTTATAACGAAAATAGTCAAGAGTTCTGTTACCAGCATCTACAATTTCAATCGCATCAAAACCCAAGTACTTAATACGGTTGTCCAATGGCTCAATTAAAGTATTGTGACAAACACAATCAAGTGGGGTTTTTGCGCAAGCCTAACGAGAGTGCAGGGTTTGCTGAGATAGTGGATTTTCTTCGAGGTTTAAACCTCAGGTATGCCTTAACTGCTAATCCAACTATCTATGACTCTCTTGTAAAACAATTTTGGCAGAGTGCTATCGCCAATACTAAAGCTGATGGGTCTCTAGAAATTAATGCAACCATTGATACCATAAGGTACACCATCTCTGAGGCGTCAATTAAGGGATTCACTTCAATTAGAGAACGCCCAGGAATTACAATGTTGCCAAATGATGACCTTTTTGAGGGAATGGGGCAAATAGGGTATCCTACTGATGGAACCTTTACCTTTTGGAAAAGTTTCTTCACACCCCAATGGCGATACTTAGTCCACCATCTTTTACACTGTATAAGCTCTAAAAGTGGTGGATGGGATCAATTTGGTAGCAATATTGCTACTGCTTTGATCTGTCTATCCACTGGTAGAGTTTATAAGAGAGTCAAACAGAAAACAAACACCTTTATCTAGCTGTGAGCCTGACCAAAAAGATCTTTGGGAATATGAAAAGGGGTTTTCGAGGGGCACCAAGACCTTTATTGCCTTCTATGTTACTTGTTGCTACTAACCCAAATGCAGGACAAGAACATGATGCTGTGGCTCCATCCCAACCATCATCATCAACACCTCAAGTACCATCTCAACCATCTACACCTACACCACCACCTATTCATACACCTACACCACCACTTATCCCTACACCTACACCTACACCACCACTTATCCCTACACCTACACCTACACCACCACCTATTCATACACCTACACCAACACCAATACCTACACCAACACCTATCCCTACACCTACACCAATACCTGACACTGAACCTACACCATTTGAGCACATCTATGAGGAGCCATCTCCTGTCCACCATCACTTCTCACCCCCACAAGAACAGGCTCCAAGTCACATGCCTATGGATGATTTACTTCATGAAGTTCCTAAGTTGATATCAAGAATTGACAGCTTGGAGATGGATCTCAAACAAACCAAGCTGACCATGGGAAATGCCATAGTGAAGTTAGTCAAGAAGGTGAAGAAGTTGGAAGGGTTTTTGAAAAGGAGGAATTTGGTTTTGACAGATTCAGAGGAAGAAGAACCTGAGGCTCAAGGGAGGAAGAGTCAAGATGATCCTCTAGCTTCTTCAGTACAAGGATTGGTTACTCCTCCTACAACAAAGGTACATGCTTCAGGGGAGGAACAAGAGGAAGACATAAGTCCAAACACTCTTGAAGCAGCCAAAACTCTCTCCAAGGTTGCATCTTTAAAGACAAGGTCTATTGACAAAGGAAGGAGATACAAGAGAAGAAAAGAGGCTAAGGGAAAGAAGGTAGTCTCAAGCTTGGATTTTCAAGAAGAAGCTGATGCTGGGGCTGAACAAGTTAATACTGCTAGTGCTGAACAAGTTAATACTGCTAGGGCTGAACAAGTTAATACTGCTAGTGCTGAACAAGTTAGTACTGCTGAAGCAATTAATACTGGCAGTGTTAAACTTAATACTGGTGAAGTACAACTTAGTACTGGTGATGAACAAGTGAGTACTGTTGGTGCTGAGAAGTCTACTTCTTCTCCTGTTAAAGGCCAAAGAGAAGGAAAAGCTCCCATGATCAGTGAAGAAACTCCAAAGAAGTCAAAAGAACAAGTTTTACAAGAGGAAGCTAGCCTTGCTGAAGCAATTAGGTTGGATACTGAGCAAAGAGAAGAGGTGGCTAAACAAGTACATTTGGATTCTCTCCTAGCACAAAGGATTGCAGAAGAAGAAGAATTGAATGAGCAACAGAAGAAAAGAAAAGCTCAAGTTCAGTTTGAAGCTCAGCATTACACAAATGAAGACTGGGATTTGATTAGAGCAAAGCTTGAAGCTAATGCTGAATTGACAAAGAGCATGCTAGGAAGTGAAGTACAAAGAGAGTATTTTGCAAAGAAAATGGTTGATCTTGTCAATCAAAGGGAGAAATATCAATAGAAGCATAGAGCTTAATAGTATTTTAGTATTATCGTTTCTTCTTTACTCTTGTGTTAAGATTCCGCATTAACACTTGATAATTCATAGTCAGTGTCTCTCATATAGTTGATTTGGATTTATCCAAGTTATCTATCGTCTTACAAAGGCTAGTCAGATCCTAAACCAAGGACCTACAAGTGGAAAATGGAATTATTTAGAAAATGAACAACTTACTTTTCCAAGTGGAAAAGTTTCTTATATACCCCCGACACTTAAAAGTGACGCGCGGGATATTTAACTAGGACCCGGGCTCGGGTTTTGCTTGGGATTAAACCCAAAACATATACAATATTAGATTATCTATCGAGCCCGATTCCCGATATTATCCTATTACAACATTAACTAATTAAAGACCGAAGCTCCATCGTAGAGTGACCGAACTTCCATGTTCGACTCAATAAATTGAGGCTAACAGATTGTTTATATGAGTGTTGTTAGTTGTTATAATTAAATAGTTCGTTTATTAATTTTTTGTGGTTTCAGGTACGAGCTAGTATGATAAGCAATATGAAGAGTGCACGTGTGTTTTGCACTTGTATATATATGGGCATATGGATGAGCTCAGCTGCACATGTATTTTTAACTCGAGCAAAGACAAGTATGACGAGCAATATGAAGAGTGCACATTATTTTGTGTATATTGTTTTATTTTATGTTTGAAATTACTAGATGAGTTTTTAAACTTATGCACATGTATTTTTATGTATTACATTTGAATAGTTACTGTACATATAAAATATATGTGTTTGTCAATTCATGCACATGTGTCAAATATTTGTGAGCAAAACACATTAACTTATTAAGCAAGTGTAACTTAAAAACACATTCATTATCTAAAAAACACATATGCAACTTACTTTTTGAAACATGCATGCTAAAAAAATTATTCCAAAAATTAAAATAAGAAAATTAAATTCCTAAAAGTTAGGAACTAGAAAAACGTTTTTATTAAAAAAATTAAAAATAAAATAAAAAATATAATTTTACTATTATACCCTTTTGAATTATATAATAAAAATAAATATCTAAAAAAATCTTATTGGTTCATGCTGGTTCTCGCAGTTCTGTACTTTCATTTGGTTCTGAAAAGAACCTTACCCTATATATATATATATATATATATATATATATATATATATGTGTGTGAAAAATATTTGAAAAAAAAGTTCAAACAATTTTAAACAAAAAGTTTCGAGTTTTTAAAAAAAAAGTTCGGAAAATTTGAAAAAGTTTGAAACTTTGAAAACAAAGTTCGAAATTTGAAAAATAGTTCGAAAATTTGAATAAAAAGAGTTCGGATTTTTTTTTTAAGAGTTCAAAACATTTTGAAAAAAAACTTTGAAAAATTGAAAAAAAGTTAGAAAATTGAAAAGAAAGTTCAAAATTTGAAAAAAAGTTTGAAAAATTTGGAAAAATTGTTCGGAAATTTGAATAAAAATTAAGTTCTAAAATTTGAAAAAAAGTTCGAAAAATTTGAAAAAAAATTGATTTTTTGAAAATTGAAAAAAAAAAATTCGAAATTTTAAAAATAATGTATTACTGTCATCTCTTAGTACTGATAAGAGCATCTCTGTTAAAGTTATGGAATATGTTTGTTTTGTTTAGTGCATCCATTTGTTGAACTTAGGGCATCATTCATGTATGCTTCATCCCTATATATGTTTAAGACATCGCTTAGTATGACTAAGAGCATCATGTTAGATAGTGCATATATTAGTTTTGTTTTAGTGCGTCCCATTTGGTTCTATGAACATTAGGGCATCATTGTGTTACGTTTTAGGCATGTATTTTATAGTTTTAGGGGTAACGGTAATCAGAGTAGTTATCGATTATTGTTATGATAAGGGCATCTGCTAGTATGATTAGGGCATCACAGATTGTGAAACGTTTGTTTTGTTATTAATTAGTGCATCCAATATATTTGTTAGGATCTCTTATTATGATAGTGCAGCATGTTAAGTTAGGTCATTGTTCATTTTGTTTAGTGCATCCATTTGTATGAACATTAGAGCATCATTGTGTATGTTTAAGGCATCTATTTGTATGTTTATGGTAATGTGTAATCATAATCAGTTATCGACTATTGTTATGATAAGGGCATCTGTTAGTATGATTAAGGCATCACACGAATTGTTACAACATTTGTATGTATAATTAGTGCATCCAAAATATGTGTTACGGCATCTCTTAGTAAGATAAGAGCATCATGTTAAGTTATGAAATCTGTTTGTTTTGTTTAGTGCATCCATTTGTATGAACATTAGGGCATCATTGTGTATGTTTCATCCAAAATTTGTGTTAAGACATCTTTTAGTATGATAAGAGCATCATGTTAAGATAGTGCATCTGTTTGTTTTGTTTAGTGCGTCCGTTTGTATGAACATTAGGGCATCATTATATACGTTTAGGGCATGTATTTGTATGTTTAGGGGTAACGTGTAACCAGAATAATTATCGATTAATGTTATTATAAGGGCATCTGTTAGTGTGATTAGGGCATCAAACGAATTGTTACAACTTTTGTTTGTATAATTAGTGCATCTAAAATATTTTTTACAGCATCTCTTAGTATGATAAGAGCATCATGGTAAGTTAGGGCATCAGTTTGTTTTGTCTAGTGCTTCTATTTTTATGAACATTAAGGCATCATTATGTACGTTTAGTGCATCTATTTGTTTGTTTAGGGTAACGTGTAATCATAATCAATTATCAATTATTGTTATGGAAAAAAAGTTCGAAAATTTGAAAAAAAGTTCGAAAATATGAAAAAATGTTCGAAAATTTGTATAATTAGTGCATCCAAAATATGTGTTACGACATCTCTTAGTATGATAAGAGCATCATGTTAAGTTAGGGCATATGTTCGCTTTGTTTAGTGCATCCATTTGTATGAACATTAGGGCATCATTGTGTATGTTGCATCCAAACTATGTGTTAAGGCATCTCTTAGTATGATAAGAGCATCATGTTAAGATAGGGCATCTGTTTGTTTTATTTAGTGCATCCATTTGTATGAACATTAGGGCATCATTGTGTACGTTTAGGATATGTATTTGTATGTTTAGGGTTTCATCGAATCAGAATCAGTTATCGATTATTGTTATGATAAGGGCATCTGTTAGTGTGATTAGGGCATCAAACGAATTGTTACAATGTTTGTTTGTATAATTAGTGCATCCAAAATATTTTTTACGGCATCTCTTAGTATGATAAGAGCATCATTTTAAGTTATGGCATCTGTTTGTTTTGTTTAGTGCATCCATTTGTATGAACATTAGGGCATCATTGTGTATGTTGCATCCAACATATATGTTAAGGCGTCTCTTAGTATGATAAGAGCATCATGTTAAGATAGGGCATCCGTTTGTTTTGTTTAGTGCATCCATTTGTATGAACATTAGGGCATCATTTTGTACGTTTAGGGTATTTATTTGTATGTTTAGGGTAACGTGTAATCAGAATCAGTTATCGATTATTGTTATGATAAGGGCATCTGTTAGTGTGATTAGGGCATCACACGAATTGTTACAACGTTTGTTTGTATAATTAGTGAATCCAAAATATTTGTTACGACATCTCTTAGTATGATAAGAGCAGCATGTTAAGTTAGGGCATCTGTTTGTTTTGTTTAGTGCATCCATTTGTATGAACATTAGGGCATCATTGTGTAAGTTAGTGCATCTGTTTGTTTTGTTTAGTGTGTCCATTTGTATGAACATTAGGGCATCATTGTGTATGTTGCATCCAAAATATGTGTTAAGGCATCTCTTAGTATGATAAGAGCATCATGTTAAGATAGGGCATCTGTTTGTTTTGTTTAGTGCATCCATTTGTATGAACATTAGGGCATCATTGTGTATGTTTAAGGCATCCATTTCTATGCTTAGGGTAACATGCACGAATTGTTACAACTTTTTTTTGTATAATTATTGCATCCAAAATATGTGTTACGACATCTCTTAGTATGATAAAAGCATCATGTTAAGATAAGGCATCTGTTTGTTTTGTTTAGTGCATCCATTTGTATGAACATTAGGGCATCATTGTGTATGTTTAGGGTACTATTTATATGTTTAGGGTAACATGTAATGAGAATCAGGTATCGATTATTGTTATGATAAGGGCATCTGTTAGTGTGATTAGGGCATCACACGAATTGTTACAACGTTTGTTTGTATAATTAGTACATCCAAAATATTTGTTACGGAATCTCTTAGTATGATAAGAGCACCATGTTAAGTTAGGGCATCTGTTTGTTTTGTTTAGTGCATCCATTTGTATGAACATTAGGGAATCATTGTGTATGTTTAGGGCATCATTGTGTATGTTTAGGGGATTTATTTGTATGTTTAGGGTAACGTGTAATCATAATCAGTTATCGATTATTGTTATGATAAGGGCATCTGTTATTATGATTGAGGCATCACACGAATGCATACTTATCGAAAAAAAGATGAAAACAAAGTTTGTGAAAAGAAATTTACGAAAAAAAATGTAATTTTTTTTAAAAAAATATCGAAAAATTTTTTTCGTAATTTTTATTTAAAATTTTCGGATTTTTTTTAAATTTTGGAAATTTTTTCATATTTTTGAATTTTTATTTAAAATTTTCGGATTTTTTTTAAATTTTGGAAATTTTTTCATATTTTTGAATTTTTATTTAAAATTTTCGGATTTTCGAACTTTTTTCAAAATTGTCGATTTGAAAAATATCGATTTTTTCAAATTTTTGAATTTTTTTTCTAATTTTCAAATTTTTTTTTAATATTTTCAAAAAAAATTCTTGTTTTGGACTTTTTTTCAAATTTTCAGAAAAAATATCAAATTTTTTTCAAAATTTTGAACTTTTTTTCAAATTTTCGTACTTTTTTCAAATTTTCCAACTTTTTTCGAATTTTCAAAAAAAAAAATTCAAATTTTTGAAATTATAATTTTCTAATTTTTGAACTTTTTTTCAAATTTTTGATTTGGAAAATATCGATTTTTTAAAAAAACATTTTGGAACTTTTTACCAATTTTCAATTTTTTTCATATTTTCGGACTTTTTTCATGTTTTTGAACTTTTTTCAAATTTTCAAAAAAAATATCGATTCGTTTTTCAAATTTTCGAATTTTATTTCAAAATTTCGAACTTTTTTTTCAAATATTCGATTTGAAAAATATCGATTTTTTTTAAAGTTTTCAAATTTTCGAATTTTATTTCAAAATTTCGAACTTTTTTTTCAATTATTCGATTTGAAAAATATCGATTTTTTTAAAGTTTTTGATTTTTTGATTTTTTTTATATTTTCGAACTTTTGTTTTTCAAAAAAAATATCGATTATTTTAAAAAAAATTGAACTTTTTTTTTAATTTTAATATTTTTTTTCCAAATTTCCTATATTATTTTCAAACTTTCCAACTTTTTTTCGAATTTTCAAAAATATCTATTTTTTCAAAAAAAAAATTCAAATTTTCGAAATTATTTCATTTCTAATTTTCGATTTTTTTTTTCAAATTTTCTATTTGAAA